>OX328131.1:58507177-58622182 GCA_946811695.1 Gonocerus acuteangulatus
GTGGGGTTTTTTTTTTTTTTTTTCACACGGTTCATTTCAACTTTGATGGCAGACCTTGAATTACTAGAAATAAACTGTGATTTTGTCCATCGTTGAGTTTACTCTGTACCTGGCGATGGTCTACCCGTAGTAATAACATCACGCACTCCTGTTACTGGTAACCTATAGATAACGGGTTATGGCAGCATGCGTTGCAAGGACGATAAAAGAACTGCTGATATTGTACTCTATCTATTTCATTGCATTATTTTGAATTCCATTTAATTTCAACTATGATGGCCGACCTTGAATTACTGGAAATGGACTGTGATGTTTTCCCTCATGAAGTTCACGCTTTACCTGGTAATTGTCCATCCGAGGTAATAATATCCCGAACCCTTGCACAGCCTCCTCAACCATCAGCATCGCCAATCAGAACACTTCTTGATAATGCTCGCAAATATAATGTGTGTTTCCAAATGACATGTTCGAAACATATATTTTTTTTTAATTATTCATTAAATGACCCTTAGCTCAAATATATATAACTGGCGAATAAGGCGGAAGGTCAATAAAATATCGTCACACACTTGTTTCGCACCCTTTTTGGTGCCTCTTCAGGGGAACACACTTAAACATTAAATTCAGGCTCAACCTGAGGAATGGAACCTTCCACTAGCAGGGCCTCGTCTAGACTGGTCATTGACTGAACGAATCCAATATGGTTTCAAATAGTCAGCTGATCGATAATAGATCTGTCATAAATTTAAAATTGATTTTAATTTCCAGATGAAATATAGTCCTATAATACCATTTTCTTATTTTTTATCAAATAAATTAATGAAAATATTATTAAGATGGTGTATTTCCGTTTTTTTTATTTATCACTTTTTCCATGTTTTTAATGATATGTATGTTTTCTTTAATCTTTCTTTTCATTCAAGTGCAAAAGTGTGTGACGATATTTTATTGACCTTCCGCCTTATTCGCCAGTTATATATATATTTTTTTTTTAATTTTACCTTCCATTTATTATTGACAAGGAATTTCTACCGGTACGGGTTAAACTTCTAACCTATGGATAACAGGTCGTCTCTAGGTTATCTGTTTGTTGATACTGGTCCGGAGCGCCCCGGTGCCAAGAAACATTACACTTTGATTACTTATCAATTGATGAATAACATATAGTATGACGGGAACCGTGCAATAATAAACTTCACAAAATTAAAGAGTAGCGTAGATTTTGAACATACATTATTTAACGCAATAAAATAACTACTTATCTGCCGCGACAAAGCACGGGTATTGAGCTAGTATGTAAATAACTACTTATCTGCCGCGACGAAGCACGGGTATTCAGCTAGTATGTAAATAACTACTTATCTGCCGCGACGAAGCACGGGTATTGAGCTAGTATGTAAATAACTACTTATCTGCCGCGACGAAGCACGGGTATTCAGCTAGTATGTAAATAACTACTTATCTGCCGCGACGAAGCACGGGTATTCAGCTAGTATGTAAATAACTACTTATCTGCCGCGACAAAGCACGGGTATTCAGCTAGTATGTAAATAACTACTTATCTGCCGCGACGAAGCACGGGTATTCAGCTAGTATGTAAATAACTACTTATCTGCCGCGACGAAGCACGGGTATTCAGCTAGTATGTAAATAACTACTTATCTGCCGCGACGAAGCACGGGTATTGAGCTAGTATGTAAATAACTACTTATCTGCCGCGACAAAGCACGGGGATTCAGCTAGTATGTAAATAACTACTTATCTGCCGCGACAAAGCACGGGGATTCAGCTAGTATGTAAATAACTACTTATCTGCCGCGACAAAGCACGGGGATTCAGCTAGTATGTAAATAACTACTTATCTGCCGCGACGAAGCACGGGTATTCAGCTAGTATGTAAATAACTACTTATCTGTCGCGACGAAGCACGGGTATTGAGCTAGTATGTAAATAACTACTTATCTGCCGCGACGAAGCACGGGTATTCAGCTAGTATGTAAATAACTACTTATCTGTCGCGACGAAGCACGGGTATTCAGCTAGTATGTAAATAACTACTTATCTGTCGCGACGAAGCACGGGTATTCAGCTAGTATGTAAATAACTACTTATCTGCCGCGACGAAGCACGGGTATTCAGCTAGTTCATTATGTTTCAAAAAATAAATAGTAACAGAAAATGTGACTGGGAAGGATTTTAGTGCCAATTCGTCTATTTGTTTTCGAACGTTTTATAGGAAAATTATAGTATTATTATCGTTCCTATATTACGCCCAACTTGTCATGGGCGTATATAGAAAATAATTTCGGAGGGGGCTGGGAAAATTTCGGGGGGGGGGGGGGGACTGAGACCATTTCCGGTGTATGGATTACTAACAATTTAAATCTTGGAAGGGTTTAGCCAACATAAACGCTATTACGCCCAAAATAGAATATGTTTTATGAACTAAATGATCTTATTTAATTTATTTTTAAGGTTTTTAAAAATGTTTACCGATGAAATTAAAATTTCGAGGGGGGGGGGGGCTGCAGCCCCCTCAGGCCCCCTTTATATACGCCCATGCAACTTGTACTAATATATCAAAATCTACAAATATGTGTAATGTGAAGGTATTTTTGTTCTCTCCAATTAGAAATTTTAGAAGCAGAATATTCTGTGTTTCCATTCTGAACCTTTAGATTTACACCAGGTATAAAGATTGTTTGGAAATACGCTAAGACTTTGCCAGTTTAGCAGTTTCTTTATTTTTCCACATCGGTTTGGAACTTTTCACATCATCATTACAGCCCATTGATAAGAGCGATAAAGAGTCTCCTTAGTAGAGCAGACAAGAAGAGGAGGGTTTGTAGAAAGGCCGTGTATAGGTTGGTATTAATTGTGCAAGGCCGGCTCCTCCCTGTGGTAGGAGTAAATGCCAAGGTTCTCACGCAACCCCCGGGGAGGGCGTATCCGTTCTGGTACCCTTCTCCTAGCCGGTGGGAGGGGGGTACAGAGAGTACTAGTACACCAGGAAGTCTACGGCGGGTTCTTTGTCGTCTACTCATAGGTCATATGGAGGACTCAGAGCACAAATAGACAAACTACATTTTTAACATATAATGTCGTAATGGCATTGTTGGTCCGAGAGCAAGTAACCGTACGTTTCATGATGTGTTTTATGTTCCTTGAACTTTTGCTATAATGTACCTCTTATAGTCCGAGAGCAAGTAACCGTACGTTTCATGATGTGTTTTATGTTCCTTGAACTTTTGCTATAATGTACCTCTTATAGTCCGAGAGCAAGTAACCGTACGTTTCATGATGTGTTTTATGTACCTTGAAATTTTGCTATAATGTACCTCTTATAGTCCGAGAGCAAGTAACCGTACGTTTCATGATGTGTTTTATGTACCTTGAAATTTTGCTATAATGTACCTCTTATAGTCCGAGAGCAAGTAACCGTACGTTTCATGATGTGTTTTATGTACCTTGAAATTTTGCTATAATGTACCTCTTATAGTCCGAGAGCAAGTAACCGTACGTTTCATGATGTGATTTATGTACCTTGAAATTTTGCTATAATGTACCTCATGGGTTGATAAGAAGGTATATATGTGTTGGCTATACATACCGTGGAACATCAGTTACTGCGCATTGGGGAAAGGTACAAAAAAATATTTCCCAAAAATAGAATTTTATTCAGAAGCCAACTATCTTAAATGTAAAATTAAGACAACTTTACAATGAATAATAAATAAGGCAGACACTTTTAAGGGGTATAACACGTAAAAAAAAAAACAAAAAAAAAAAACAAAAAAAAAACTAAATTGTTGTTATTCTAATATTAAATGAGAGTTTTATTTACGCTGTCATTTAAACCGGGACAGCTGTACAAGATCATGTGAGCAAGAACCAATGAGAGCGCAGAGAATAACCACAACTGCGCGGTTCGCTCATTCTCTGTTACGGTTACGCGCAGTGTATTGCAGTCTATCATAGGCAACATTTATTTTTATGTTCCCTGATAATTAAACCACACAAAAGTGTCTGCCCTTTTGTAATACTTTCAAGTATGTTTATTGAAGACTCTATTTAAATCGCAGCGTGAATAAAGCACTTCATTTAATATAAAACTAGCTACCTACTTTTTTTTTTTTTATTTTATTTACATTTTCACCCCCTTAAAAGTGCCTGTCATATATATTATCACTGTGAAATTCCCTTAATAAGCATTTTTTATTTTAACATTATTGGTAGCTGGCTTCTGAATAAAACACTACTTTTGGACAATAAGTTTTTGCACCTTTCCCCTATGCGCAGTACCTGATTATAGCAAAATTTCAAGGCGATAAAACACTTCATGAAAAGTGCGTTACCAGCTCTCCGACTATGTACATTATTACTAAAAAGGTTCTTTTCAGTGCTACAGGAGACTAAGTCCTAACATAATTATTTTGCCACTTGTAGGAGTTGTTGCAAAACATTCTTATTTGTTTTCGGAACTCAATAAATATAAGCTAATAATAAGCTAAGTCATAGTTTTAACTATATTATGAACAAAACTACACGTGAATAATGCCACTGATTTAGCTCAAATAATTTTAAGACTTATACTGATCAATAGGATTTATACGACGTCTCTGCAATTAATACGCATAACGCTCATTTTCTGAAAACTGTATAACGTGGGCTTGGTCTAGTTGTTCTCTGAACCCTCCAAATGTAGGGACTGGCTCTGATAGAGAGAGAGAGAGAGAGAGAGAGAGAGAGAGAGAGAGAGAGAGAGAATTAAAAAATAAACCATACCTACATAAAAATGAATTTATGACAGCCTTTTTCTGCAATGATGCTCGGGGTATAGATGTAGAACAAAGAAAAAGAAAGCAGTAAGATGACCATGGTAAAAATATGTTTACATAGCAAAAATCATATTTCCACCATGGTTACCTAACAAATCATTGGTCTTCATCATCCCCAGAGCATCTTTGCTAAATAAGGCCACAGCCTAAACGTCTAAAATATAGGATTTTGAAAAATTTGATTGTTTTTCTTAGGAGAATCCCAACTATTTTCTGATTTCTTATCCCCTCCACTGTCCCCCTAAATCTCAATAACAGATTATTACATACAATAGATAATTTCACTAGTTTTCGGCTTACAATTTGCGCAATCCTCCATTCTTCTTTTAAGCCCTGCCGCAAAGTGAGAGTCCAAAGAACCAGCGCGCCGTCAAAAGCCCACACTTCCTCAATACGGAAAGCCCTCTTCCTGATAGGATCGGCCAGGAGTAAAATGTGGAAGAGCCTTTGGTTGAGTGGCCTTTGTCGGCTAGTTTCCATGAAATCACCCATTCACTGCGGACGATAGGGGGGGGGGGGGGTGAACAGAAAGCGCCCACACGGCCCTCCTATCAGGAGTACAATGAGGCCCATCTTGGAGGCGTTATACTCCCGACAAGGGGGAAATCTGGGACGGCTAATGAGGCGGTAGTATGGTGTCAATCTAGATATTTGCATCCAGCAAGGACTCCAACGCATTCTTCTCTCTCTTCTCGCACAGAAATCCTGAACAGGATACTCCAGTTATGTTGTAGGTAGATCCGAAGATTTATCAGCACTTACCCGGAACGTCAACGTTCTAACCGTTTTGGAGGAAGGGTCGAACCTCGCTTATGACGCCAAATCGATGACAAGACCCAGAAGTGCCTACTAGAAAATTTCATGCTTCGAAACTCATACATAACGAAGACAAAATGTCAATTGTTTCTATTTCAAGCTGTCAAAATGACTCTTTCGCTGCGGGTGTCATTATGGATACTAGCGGTCGTACCCGCTTACGAGTGTCCCTTCGGAAGGACACTCCTCCATTAATTTTACCTTTAGATACAAATGGCTCGCAAACGAATGGGATTCACTTTTACAGCTCCAGATAAAAACAGTTGCCTTCAGTATTTTTTGGTCTTTCCAACGGTATTTTCAGTTTCCAAATTGGCTGACTGGAAGGTTTTTTTTATAATTTTTTAAATGAAAAAAACAAATGTCTCCATGAAAAATTCTAACATAAAGTGCCCCTGATTCCAAAAAATGATAGCCGCAGCGAAAGTGTTTGACGCACTAAAATGACGCAGTTCCCACTGCGTGTCGGACATTTTTGCGTGTTATGAGTAAGGATCTCATATGAATTGAGGCCTCCAAAATAGATTACGGGTGAATTCCCTTGTTCGAAAAGCGTCTTGAGTATTTGTATAGTAGGTCCAAATATGCCAGTTTTTCTAGACTATGTTATTCTTTTTTTTTATTTATTTTTTTTTTAATTTATTTATTTATTTATTTTTTTTTACGTTGCTTTGACGTCTAGGCCTTTTTGGATATCTATAGGTTGCCACCCTTCATAAACATGCGTAGTGTGTCAGTTTTTTTTCAGCTAGCCCATCCCTGAAAACTATCACCCAAGAGAATTCAAGACGTTAGCCAATAACCTTGTGAAGATATGTTCATGTGTTTAAACCTGAATAAGTATTTCTCTACATGTATTAGCAGGTGCTATGTCAATAGGATATTGATCCTATAGGATATTTGATAGATTTCAAAAACTATTCGAGAGCAAAATTCTCCTCTAATTGTGATTTTAAAACTAATCACTAACTAGAATGATCTAATTTTTACACAAAATCATATTGAATATTAAAAGGTTAACTACATGCAAAGATTATTGCTACCAACCGCAACTCAATTACGACAGCGAAGGACGACCGACATCCTCATCATTATTCAACGATTACCAAGAAATCGAGAACAGTCCGCTTATTCGTCCGACGCGATAAAAAAAAAAGAATCTCCTGGTCGGACTCCTTTTCAAGGAGGCTCTTCTGGACTTAATTCCACCATTCTTCTCCGTCATTAATTTAATTATAGTAATAAGCTACCGTTTAATTACCCTTCCGTTCTTGGCGGTCCGCTATTATTGGTCCGAGTTATCCTCATTTCACCAAACTATTTTTAAAACCTATTCCTACTTCCGTTCATGACGGCCTATAGAAAGCTTCGGAAGAAGTCTTCGCAATCAATACCAAGATTAGCTAATGTTTTTCGTAGTGATTATGTTGTTATAAGTTCTTAATTATTAGTAATTTAATGTACGAATTTAACTGAAGTGCTACAGTATTTTCTTGTGGTTCGAGAAACATTTTAAGATGATATGCTAAATAATGTAGGAAAGGTGTAGGTCAAAAATTTCAAGTTCCGTGCAAGATTATCAAAAAAAACAAACCTTAAATGATCTAAAAGCTAATTTTCTATCAAAACAATTTTTTGGAAAGAAAAAAATCAACACAAAATAAAAAGAACTACAATGAGATGTTAGTAGTTAGGCCTCAAGGTGATAAGGAAAACAATCAGATTTTGGGAAAAATGTATATTTTGAACGTTCTGGCATGCTCTTTTACAGCCGTTTTGATCTAAAAAATAAATTAACGAAGATAAATTTAAAAAAAAGTAAACAAAATATTAGATCGCCGTAAGATCCTGCTTGCAAAGTGTTCAAAAATATTTCTTAGTACATCAATGATTTACATATTACTGAAGATTTTTTTTGCTAAATAAAAATAACTATAGTATTCCAGATGTGAGTAATAATAACCTTTCTTTTTCTTTCAGGTGAATAAAACTTACTGACTGTATGGTATTAGAAAATCATGGATTCTTGAAAACTGGCTGTGAGTAAAGAATATTTTATTTTTCATTCACTCTCCATTATAGAGAATTTTAAGAAACATTTATATTTATGAATTAAAAATAAAATTAAGAAACAAGTACATCCAGTAATAAAAAAACAAAATGAATTATAAGTACAAATAAACGTAAAAAAAAAGAGTCATTTTAGCGCGTTTCCCTAACGTTTTAGTACATAAAATCATTCGGAATGCTTAGAATAGATATGTTTAATAGTTTTTTTTGATCATTTAAACACCTACTCCAATGAAATCTTCGAAAAGTAAGATTTTAGGCGGTCATATGCACAGAAATGTTATATTAGCGCAAATTACTAACTCGGACTTCTAATTACAACAAATAACTATTTCTAATTTACATGTCCTTATTTACTGGAAAAATAATGTTAATGCTAAAGGAAATTGCAAAATAACAAGCATTAAAAAATTTGGAAAACACAACTTTCGAAATTGAACCATTTTTTTCTAGCCAGGTGCCATTTTTTTTTTTAGAGTTTTGAATGGTTCCTTTTCAATCACCACGATTTCCCAAACACCTTTTCGGGATATATAAAAAACGTAACCAAAAAATAGTACCAGTACTAAAATTAACAAATAAAAACAATATTTATTTCCACTGAACGATAGTAAAACAATATTGTGGTAGAATTTTATTATTTGAGCATTGGTAGTTGTCCTTGAATGATTGTTATATTTTTTTTAATTTTTTCGTTCCTGAAGAGGCACGTGAAATGAGTGAAACCTGTCAGGTTATAAGAAATGTCTTCGATATATTGTAATGTTTTTAATTTCCCATCTGCTGTTGTACTGATGACAACTAAATTTATATATTCGATAATAATTATTTTTCTGTGGAAAAATTATATTTTTTGGATTAGTTCTAGCAGATTCAAACCACATATCAGGGCTTATTTATTAAGTAAAAAGTCCGTCACGCAGGAGCTGCATAACTAAGCACTTTCCACAGAATTTGGGTAGTATAGACTGCTTTCCAGAACAATTTGTTAAAAATATCCTACATAAATAAAATAAAAACTTGAATATTTCTCTTTTAATTTTGTAATGAGTAACTGATCAATTATTAATTTGCTTCCAGAGTTATGTTTACACATGGTACCTACTACACTAGGTAATAAATACAAAAAACCTCATATTATCGTATTTTGATCTAACGCAGGAACAGGATACAGTCCTTCTAGTGGTAGAAAGCGCTCCACGCGGCCAAATATTAGTAATTTGGGTCCGGAGTAAACCCCCCCCCTCCTAATGAACCGATTTAGTTTATTTTTACTACACATATTAACCTGTGGATTACCACTACGAATACCGAGTTTCGTTGAAATATACCAAAAATCACGGCTGGTATTGGCGAATTGGTACCGTGGGTCCGGAGTAAACCCCCCTCCTAATAAACCGATTTAGTTCATTTTTATATATCACTTTTTTCTCTATATTACCACTACGAATACGGCTGACATGGTCAAATTAGTGTTTTGGGTTCGGGGTAAACCCCCCCCCCTTCCGGTGGACCCACTTTGGTGGTTAACGAACTCGTTCAATCGTTTGCTAATTGAATGCTATATACCAAGTTTCGTGACGAAAAAACAAAAACTCTGGCCGCTATCGTGTTAACAGACACACACACATATATATATATATATATATATATATATATATATATATAAATTTTAATAGGGGTCATTTTCGGTGTCTACTAGGTAGGATCGATAAAGATTCGAAGAAATTTTTCAAAAATTCCGTCATGAGTCCAACCTCAATAGCTACTTTCCTTCGGAGTAAAGTGCTGAAAGTAGATATCCTGTAAGAAATGTTATGAATATATTTATGTTATAGAATGGGACATAAATTTACTTTGTATTATTTTATTAAAATAGTTATTAGAATTATTGTGAGCACTTATCAAACTCCCAATGATTCTATGAATTTAAAATACTACACATCGGACAAAATATTATGCAAATCGCTTTTCGAAGGAAAAATACAAAGAGGGGCAAAAAAAAAAAAAAAAAAAAGTGTTTAAAAGCTTATTATTAGCAAATAAAAAATGATTGCTTGGAACTTCCCGCCCTCTGAGGGAATGTTGACATAAGTGGTATTTACAGATCAGCTGGCACTTATGCTAACAACCCTGAGTGTTGCCAGGTCTACCAATCCACTCGGGGCTAAATAATTTCAGATCATTTGTAGATGACTTTCTCCCGGCTACAAGTGCTCCCGAGCCCTTAATGGCGTCCAATTGAACATCACAAATAGCGGGTCTCTCTCTCCTTTTCCATGTTCCAATTCCTTATTGACAGCTACGGTCAGCTGTCTTGCGGCTTTCTTTACTAATCCATCTTCTTATATTTCTTTTTATATTTTTTTTTTTTTTTCTTGCTGAACTAGGTTTTCCTTCGGCGCGGTAAACTTGATACTCAAAAGAAATTCATACAATCGAAAATTCAAATTTAAAGAAAATTATTTCCAATAAAACGAAGGCATGCCTGAGAAAGTAGGTGGCAAACTTCTAACGCTAGTGGTACCCTAAATTATTTCCAATAAAACGAAGGCATGCCTGAGAAAGTAGGTGGCAAACTTCTAACGCTAGTGGTACCCTAAATTATTTCCAATAAAACGAAGGCTTGCCTGAGAAAGTAGGTGGCAAACTTCTAACGCTAGTGGTACCCTAAATTATTTCCAATAAAACGAAGGCATGCCTGAGAAAGTAGGTGGCAAACCTCTAACGCTAGTGGTACCGTAAATTATTTCCAATAAAACGAAGGCATGCCTGAGAAAGTAGGTGGCAAACTTCTAACGCTAGTGGTACCCTAAATTATTTCCAATAAAACGAAGGCATGCCTGAGGAAGTAGGTGGCAAACTTCTAACGCTAGTGGTACCCTAAATTATTTCCAATAAAACGAAGGCATGCCTGAGAAAGTAGGTGGCAAACCTCTAACGCTAGTGGTACCCGAAATTATTTCCAATAAAACGAAGGCATGCCTGAGAAAGTAGTTGGCAAACCTCTAACGCTAGTGGTACCCTAAATTATTTCCAATAAAACGAAGGCATGCCTGAGAAAGTAGGTGGCAAACCTCTAACGCTAGTGGTACCCGAAATTATTTCCAATAAAACGAAGGCATGCCTGAGAAAGTAGGTGGCAAACCTCTAACGCTAGTGGTACCCGAAATTATTTCCAATAAAACGAAGGCATGCCTGAGAAAGTAGGTGGCAAACCTCTAACGCTAGTGGTACCCTAAATTTCTCATGTAAACTTATTTAGCTTGCAAACCACCATTAATGGTTTTTAGTGCAAACAACTTCAAGGTTTTAATTACCCAATTTTTTTAGCCATTTTCGCCATTATTTTGTTGTTACTAACCAGTGTTGGACAAAACTAACGTTAGTTTACTCTAACTAAAAATAAACACGTTATACTTTTAGCTTTAGTTTTTGTTTAGTTCTAGACTTGCATAATTTTTAGTTTTAGTATCAGTATGACAATTAGTTTAATTTAAGCAAAAGTGACCTTAATTTATGATTTTAGTTTTTAATTTACTAATTAGTTTATTGCATACATTGATTCAGAGCAAGGGTAAAAAAATAGGTATGTATGTATTTTATTTTGGGGATAAAATGGGTATGTATGAACTATAATAGGGATAAAATGAGGTTACAACTTAACAATTACAACTTCAGCCTATTTAAAACAAAATGAGAACAAGTTCTACTAGTTTTAATTATTTACCTAATTATTGATATAGCATGTGATTTACATTAAAATTCACTAAAACTCACGTTATATAAGTAAAACTAAACTAAATCTTTAATTTAGTTTTTAATCAATTCCCCATGATTTAGTAATATCCATTAATTTATTTAATTTTAGTTTTAGTATTTTTAGGTTGAAAATTTTAGTAGAGATTTAGTTCATTCTAAAAAGTGAATGTAGTTTTAATTTTATTTTTATTTTTAACATAATGCTTGTGGAGACATTTTGCTTTAAAGGAGCGAACTAGAACCATGTACTACCTACGGAAGCTGGCTGTAATGTCGTAGGGAATTTGTGGTGTAAAAAGCCATGGTGAAATATGAAATTTTATATAGTTCGGCTTTTTTTAAGAAAATTATTATTTTTCTATCGTTAACCATTTATGCAAAGTATCGCAGAGCTTGTATAACCTCAGAAGGTTTATTCTAAGTGTTACCAAACAAAAATTAATCCATATAGTACCCTGTTCATTTTGTCCCAGAAAAACATTTAGGGCACAAACTTGTCATCGAAATGTTCCGCTAGTGTCTTTAGTATTGAAATTTTTCAAAGCGAAGAACCTCATATATTTTCAATTTGAATCTCTGACAACATTCGAAATTTGCATAAATCAGGTCTGAATATAAATGTGAAAGGCTGTAGGCAAACATGAATATTTTATGGGAAAACATTATTTCATAAAAGATGTTCCCGGAGCATGCATACTTCAGGATGATGGGTGTCTTGGTCGTTTGTGTATAATAGAAATTGTGTTGATATCTTGGACATCACCAATATTTCTTTGTTAAATCCTGCAGTCCTGATACGCCCACTGATATTTTAGCATTTCATTAAACAATAAGTAATAATTGCAACTGTCAAACTATCCAGAGGAAAAAAAATATATTAATGATCGGAACGCTTTTGAGTTAGTCATATAACGGTTTATATGAAACTAGTCCATTCTGTTGGACTGTTATTTAATCTACTTTTTTACATTTAATGTGGTAAATTAATTTGCACCTCGTCGTTAAAGCAAGTAGAACTATTAAAAACGAAAGGAACAATTTCCAAGGCTAAAATGTCGTCTGTTAATGAGGACCAAGAATCCAATGGTCTCCGTTTTATTGCTAATAAGAAGGCTGTTTGTGAAATTTAAATAAAAAAAATATATGGTTATTTACATTCTAATTATTATGCCCTGTTGAGATTTAGCTATAAATCATAATAGTTTTGCATTAATTAAAATAGTGCATATAGCGTGTATCTTCACTCAATAAGAAGTTCCAGCAAAAAATGCCGACGTTTCCTAAACAGTAGGTCTCAAAATAGTTTTGCATAATTAAAATAGTGCATATAGCGTGTATCTTCACTCAATAAGAAGTTCCAGCAAAAAATACCGACGTTTCCTAAACAGTAGGTCTCAAAATAGTTTTGCATTAATTAAAATAGTGCATATAGCGTGTATCTTCACTCAATAAGAAGTTCCAGCAAAAAATGCCGACGTTTCCTAAACAGTAGGTCTCAAAATAGTTTTGCATTAATTAAAATAGTGCATATAGCGTGTATCTTCACTCAATAAGAAGTTCCAGCAAAAAATGCCGACGTTTCCTAAACAGTAGGTCTCAAAATAGATTTGCATTAATTAAAATAGTGCATATCGCGTGTATCTTCACTCAATAAGAAGTTCCAGCAAAAAATGCCTACGTTTCCTAAACAGTAGGTCTCAAAATAGTTTTGCATTAATTAAAATAGTGCATATAGCGTGTATCTTCACTCAATAAGAAGTTCCAGCAAAAAATGCCGACGTTTCCTAAACAGTAGGTCTCAAACCTTTTTTTTGGAGAAGCATCAAGGGAGAAAATGTAGCATATAGCAGAAATTGCTTTAACATATAATCCTCCAAGGCACCAGGTACCCTCTTAATATCATTATGCAGGAAGCTCCAGTAAAACCATTTCAACAGTTCGTCCATCTCATCTCAACCATCACCAGCTGCTCATCATTTCCATATTTCCTCAAAAATTCAAAATGAACTAACCCAATAACCATAAGTATGTTCCTGAGTTTGGCCTTTACCCCCATAGAAGTTATGCATTAGTAAAATAAATTCTGATTTTAAGTTACCACTCTTTACAAATCTCTGCAGTCCTTATACCACACGGAGAAAAAAACAGGCTGCTCGCATCTATTTCAGGCTGCCGGCAGCCTGAAAACTGTGACTCAGTGCCAGTATTTTGAAATAGGACATTTTAGTCTAAAATAGGATTCCACATATTTTAGCCTAAAATAGGATTCCACTAGTTAGAGTGCCCGCATTTTATAATAGAGTGCTGGAATGCTAATTCTGCATCCTATAGTAGAGTTCTCACACCCAAAGCTAGCATCCAACAATAGAGTGGTAGCACTCTACTTTCAAGTGCGTACCCCTAGACTTTAGATTGCTGGCACTCTGATACTGGCTTACCCTTACAGGCTGCGAGCCTGTAAGGGTAAGCCAGTTTAAGTTAACATCCTGATGTTTGCTTCCTGTATCCTACCCCTATAGGCTGCTAGCATCCTATATGGATGGGTTACATTGACCCCATCCATATAGGATGCTAGCAGCCTACAGACAGATGACTTTATTATGTGGATAAAAAAGAACAAAGGTAAATTCAGAGTAATAATAATGCGACTTTATTTGGGTGTAATTTACATATACACTTCTTAACAAGTAGATATTTACAAGTAGGTATGAGGTATACACTTTTTAACAAATAAAGATATTTACAAGTATTAGGTATTAGGTACAATGTACTTATGAACAATATTGAACAAGTAGGTCTAGAAATAAAATATTTTTTTTGTTTTCATGACACTTATAGCCGTATTCATAAAGCCGAAGACAGTTGATTTCAGCATCTGTTCAAACAGAAACAAAAAGAAATTTTTATTAATAATAAAAGAAAAGTTTTTTTTCTCAGTGCACCACTGATCGAATTTACTCCATAATGAAAAATGGTACATAGATCATTACCACAAATTTTAACCGTGATCATTTTCCGTATCTAGTGGGTAGGATCAATGAGGATTTGAAGAAATTTTTCAAAACTTCTTTCATGCGTGCAAACTCAATAGCTAAATTCCCTCAGAAAGCGCTAATAAAAAGTAATACTCACGGCGAATTTCACCATCAATCAAACTAAATTACTGTTTGAAACTATTTCACCTGCTGGTTTTCACTTCCCATCAAGGCGGCAAGTCCATCTTCGCATGCTCCCAGAAGATCCGGAACACGACATAGAATATTTCACGATGCGTTTCAAACTCGCCGCTCCAAATCACCGCTTCACGACCCTGTTAATATTTCAATCTTCGGCTCCTTCGGGCTGATGAGGCCGCTAAAATTTAATTTCACCCTCCCCTGATGGCTTTACATAAAAAATCGACCGCGCTTGCCGGCTCACAGGAAACACATTATAGCTCTCCGTTCGCTTTTCACGACACCGGATCCGGTGTAGAGCATGAACAGCCATATTTTGCCCACGTCAAAATATGGATTTAACTAGAAATACTCAAAATAACAGCTAAGTAAAACTTTACAAAAATATTTAGGAAATATACTGAACGGGTAACCGAAAGTAAAAAAGAGAAGACGTTCTGACTAGGCCAAGGTTACACTCTCGTTGTCTCGTTTAACAGAATTGCGCAAATGCCATCGGCCATAGCCACGTTGAATGCACCGGTTCCCATAGATCACCGAAGTTAAGCAGCGTCGGGCGTGGTCGGTACCTGAATGGGTGACCGACCACGTGCTGTTGGCATTAGAAAAGGGTGGCAACCTGTAGATAGCCCGGTGCTAATGGCCAAGATGTAGATGCGCCGTTAAAAAAAAAAAAAAAAAAAAAAAAAAAAAAAAAAAAAAAAAAAAAAAAATGCGCAAATGAATTAATGTAACCTCATATTCACAGACTTTATTAACTGGGAAAGCATTAATTGAATGCAACCCAAAAATAGATATGTTGCATCCTCCAAAAAATCAAATCAGTTCCGTAACGCCTTCCAAACAGCCCAAGTGCTGAATACTGTAGAGATATTTGATTCATGGCAATAAAAGACATTAGGGAGATAGTGTGGTCAGTACTACCTGCTTGACGCCTTATTTTCCCCTTTGCAGTTACTGAATAAAGCTTGGGTGGGCCAAGGGACCCAAATCCGCCCCTAGAACGACGGCACCAGAAAATATTTCAGTGCGAGCCCCAGTTCCTCAAGAAAATATGTCGAGTGCACTAACAATGTGCCAACTTGCCTCTAAAAATTATAATTAGGTATAATGTGTAGCACTGAGTTTTATAATGATTTAAACGTCACGGGTAAATGATAAACTTGATTTAATTCCAAAACAATTAATATATACCTATATATAATTATTCCCATTTAATTATTGTTTAGCCAAAAATGCATACGAAAAAAGATAGAAATTGACTTGAAATGTATTAGTATTAATTTTTCTTCTTAGAAAGATATTAATAATACTCAAGAAATTAAGTTCTGGTACTCTTCTTTCCGAATGAAATAATTTCAGGTTCTAAACAGCCAAACAGATCTGTTCAAACGTTTTTTTGCCCTTCAATATACCTTATATATTTCAGGACAGAATTGAAATCAAATTTAAAAATATCAAAATAAAATAATACTATACAAAAATTATGTATTTGTATTTTTAATTTATAATTTTTTTTTAGTAGGTATACGATACTAATATGTAAATACAAGTAAATTATTTTTTTTTTAAATATTTTTTTTTGTTGATATTTTTAAATGTGATCTCTATTCTACATGGATGTATACAAAACATAAACGTTTAATGATTTTTATATAGGCTTATGAATACTCTCTTTTCATAATTATTTTTTAATTGTTTGTGGTTTTCTAAGAAACGAAACCAAAACGAGATATTTGCCAAAGGACAGTTTTCTTGTCATCCTGAATATTTGGCCGTTTTTTTGTGGGACACCAAGTATATGTATATATACAACATTATTGCTATTTGTTTCGTTATTTATAGAATTTGTTTTCAATTTGGTCTTGTTTGAGATGTTAAAAGCTAATAAGTATATTTAACTGACATTTTTTTAAGTTGCTACTGGAATTATTTCTTAGTCATCTCAAATTTGTTGTTTTGTATTGTGCTTGATTGAAACGGATTGAATTTTTTTATCTGAGCTGTATCCAATGTTATAATTTTTATTCTATTTGAGATTGTTCTTCCTTGTCGGATGCCTGTTCTCCAGGACGATCAATCAAACAGCATCCTGTTCCAAGATGTTCCGTCCAACGGAGGAAGTTGTTAACGCGAACTGCGTCGTCTTATATTTAAAAGGAGGCTAATTAATTTTTTTTTTCTTTCTTCATTCGTTCGATAATTAATGACGTCGGATTAGGCTGACAGCTAGGTCGACGTTCTGATACGTCAAATGAAACGTACTGACCTTCTCTTAGTACTTATACTTCTAAGATGAAGCGACATTTAGAAGGCCGGATGTGATTTTATTTCATTTTATGCACAAGGTTTGTTCGTTTGTTTCGTTTTTTTTTATTAATCTCAGGAAGCCCTAATGCATTTCCTGTTTTCGATTTACAACATACGACGGATTAGTCCAAGTAGAATTTCCTTGTGCTTCATTAAAAGTAATAAAAAGAAAGGAACTGGAGAAATTAAATAAGTTTTTAATATCTAACTACTTCATTAAAATATTAAACTTTTAGCAGAAGATTAACAAAATAAGGGACACAATTGACTTATCTGAAAATAAAACTGCGAATATAAAATCCCATCGGGCTGCCCGTTAAGTCTCACAAGCCCCTTACACAAAGAAAATAAAAATAATTAAATTTAAAATAAATTGAAAAATAACTTCGCAAATAGGATGGAGTATCCCTCAATATATGCCTGTTTATATATATATATATATATATATATATATATATATATATATATATATATATATATATATAAGTAAAGACGGAATGGTTGGGATTCGGCGGAATGGTTGGGATTATATATATATATATATATATATATATATATATATATATATATATATATATATATATATATATATATATAATTTGGATGCTTCGGTATTTTCTTTGACAGCCATTTTGAGCTCAAAAATAAATATAGAAAATTAACGAAGAGAATAATCAAAATTGTTAACGAAATACTACTTTTTGAAAATCGGTTTTAATTTTTTTTGTGTGCATATTAAAAATCAAAACATTTCTTTATACAAAAGTAAGCATATTTGTAACTAGGATTTAGTAATCCGTATATATTTATATCACGGATAGAAACAGTTATTTTTTATAGATTAAGTTAAAATTTATCGGGTATAAAAAAGTTTTATTCTATAATTTAAAAAAATAACTGCTAAAAAAATTCTTTCCTTAGGGTTTCGTTGGTTTACAATAAGTGATTGTAATATAATCATTTATCTAATACTATAATGATTATTGATATAATCTAAATTTCACAATCATACAGGATATGTTATTATTCAAATTGAATTAATTCCTCAAAATAAGTCAAATGTTCTTTGTTTAAAAAATTATTTTTGTTTATTTACTGAAATATATTTGTTGATACAAAACAAATTCTTAAAATTAGTAGCTTTTTACTTTAGTATTTTGATAAAAAATAACAGTAATAAAAACGTTTTTTTAGAAAAAGTTTAAATGCAAAAAGTAATATTCGCACCTCTACTTTTTTTATATGGAAATAAAAGTAAAAGTTTATTTTTTACCTCTGATATACTTAGCATTTCGTATAAATTAGTATTCCGTGTATATTTAAAAACGAGAATCTCTTAGCAATTCTTATACAATTAGATTTTCTAAAAGCCAAGGACCAAAAGAAGGAATATTGAACCATTCATAACGATATTTAGTTTAATAATTAAATTCTTAAATATTGTTATTGATTCAGTGTTGTATTTCTTGTATGTTATATTTTTATTTATTGTATTCGATGCATTTTCAAAACGAATAAGTATAATTTAATTAAACATAGATGTTCTGCGACAAAAATAACACGACAAAAAATATATATTAAATTATACGCTCCTAAAGATATATCATCGAAATCGAATCGGAAATTAAAAACCTGAGTTGAATCCAATAAATAACAGAGGGCACTACAAGCCTACGGGTTTGTCCATTTCGGAATTTCTAATGTGGAATTGGAGTCAAATAAAGAACCGATACAAAAGGAAAAAAAAAAAACTTTTCAGACCGTAAAGAATGAGAGAAAAAAATACTCCAGATCTATTAGGATGTAGTGATTTCCATTAATTTGACAGATGTAGAATGGGCGCCTATTTTTTGGCGGGAGATCACGCAACATGGAACCGTTACAGCTGGGACCGTTTATGTTGGTCTGATCCAATCATTCAGTTTGTAGTTTCTCTCTATCCTGATGGTGTGATATTCTGTTGAAAATTAAAAGCTATTGTCAATGAAACAGATGCATTTTTTCCTTATAATTCTCCAAATAGTAACTGATTATTTCCTTCGTACAGAATTATGCCCATGTTCAAAGTGCGGACTGGAGATTTAACGTTTTCCTAACAGGAAACTAACTAGTTACTGATTATGGAAATATATATATATATATATATATATATATATATATATATATATATATATATATATATATATATATATATATATATATATATATATATATATATAACACGTGTCTGTCTGTTTGTTCATAATGCAAATCCACACCGTTTGGCCGATTTTGATCATAATTGGAACACTGGTAGATCTTGATCCGGAAAATCTTGTAGGCTAGGTCAAAAACATCTACCAGCTGTCTGCCTGTATGTTCGTTTCTTATACAAATTCACACCGTTTGAACGATTTTGACCCAAACTTGGCACACAGGTAGGTCTTGATACGGCGAGTGTCATAGGCTAGGTCAAAAACGTCTACAAGCTGTCTGTCTTTATGATTGTTCGTTGTACTAATCCGCAACGTTTGACCGATTTTTCCAATATAAGCTTTAAAGCTATTTATTTATTTTTCTTGCATTTATTTTAAGCAAATTATTGAGAAATGTACTACACACGTTCTGATGAATGTGCTTAGTTATGCACGTCCTGGGTGACGGTAGATTTCTTCCTTCCTAGGGCCTCCACTGCTAAGGGTTTTTATTTTATGGTTCCAAACTGGTTTTCTAAGTGTGTGCCCTAGCAACTCATATTTCTTACATTTATTTTTGCGTTGATCTGTGATCTCATAGACCACTTCATTAGAGATTTATTCTAGTAATCTGACGCACAGGTTTCCTTGCGAATATCGGCTTACAAATGTTTGAAGACGACTGGCGGAGGAGAAAATAGAATTTATCTAGATCAATAGAAATTAAAAAAAAAAAAATGTTAATCTTTAGAGTTAAGTGGTATAAAGAAATAAAATGACTAGACGATCCGGACTGGTTTTTGGAGTGGTCTGGGATCTAGAAAGGCTGTCTGTAGATGCAAATGACAGGGTGGGACTAGGTCATTATATGTCATTATCTACAATCGATGTCCACATCAGGTCGATTCTAAACTCGATACAAGGGAAAGTGGCGATTTTAATCGATCTAAAGTCCCACTATTCTAAGACACGTGGCAAAAACGAAGCTTAATTTTTTGTATGAATGTATAACTTTAGTGGCCTGGGTGCACTATAGTGCGGCAAGCCAAGTTCCTGTCTACGCACGTCGTGTGTATATTTTTATTTATTTATTTCATTATAAGGGATTCGCAACTATGGTTATGAGCCCTAATACAGATTATGAAATATATACACTATGTTGACGTTTATACAATTTACATTTATACATAAATAAGATATATACAGATATATATACAAACATACATATACACGTATCTATATGTAGTATATACATATACACACATACATGCATATACAACAAGATTCATCTGAATAAAAATAATAAATACAAATGTAAACCACAATTCATTTACATTTACAATGCATTACAATACAAATTTTTAACACAGAATTACTAAAATAAGGTACATAAGCGTAATTAAATCAGATCTATAGGTTATTAAAGTAAACCATTAAAATCGAAAGCACAAGGAGAAGAAGGAAGATTGTTAGATTTTTCTTTAGATAATGTAATATAGTGTTGATGTGAGGGCTACCTTCTGCGAGTAATGTGTGTAAGTCGTGTGGTATGAGTAAATTCTCTCGTCTTTTGCAGTCTGTGAGTATGTGTTTTATCGTCAGAGAAACATTACACGGTGAGCACACGGGTCTGTCCTGTCTTTCCATTAAGTAGGAATGTGTTATAAGTGAGTGTCCAATTCTATGTGTATATTAAACGAGGTACTAGAGCCGATTTTTAACCTCTCATATCATTGAACCAGTAAAAGATAAACTTATGAAATTTTACACAGTTATTATACTAAAATATGTGATTAAAAAAAAATGTAGAGGATAACATCAATTGTTTACATATCACACTGCCAGCTCGAGCTGCTTAGGAATATCGTAGCAGGCAATGTGGCGAACTTTGAAAGGTGATAACCGCCACTCGCATCATCTACAAAAAGTGCAGAATTTATTATCTGAAGATTTTGTCAAGCATAGCAGGAAGTTTATTTGCTGTCAAACTCAATAGAACAAGAATCAAATATGCAGTCCACAAAATATAGCCAGAACCATATACAACAAGCAAGAGGGCAACATTTTAAGGAATCAGAAAAAAAAAAAAAAATCAGTCCCGTAACAGGCCACGAGGGCCCTGAGGGGCAGATGCTATAGAGGTATCTGATTCATGACCATACGGCACACTAGGGAGATAGTATGGTCAGTACTATGCTCCGGCCGCCTGATTTTCCCCTTGGCCGCTTTGACTGCTAGAGTCATTAGCACCCAAGGTACCCATTGATAAATTTATTAAAGGCTGGGTTGGCCTAGGGACGGTCAGGGAGGCCGAATTCAACCCATGAACGAAGACACTAGAAGAAAAACTTTTTAGTCCTTGCTCGGGATTTGAACACAGGTCCTCCAACTTATTAGTCCAGTGCTCTACCACTGAGCTAACCTCGCACCCACAAATAAGGAATCTTTAAGGAATACCTTCATTAAAATAAATAATAACATAAGAAAAAAATGAAGAAATAAGTAAAGAAATGAAAACTTTTTTTGTTCCTTGTTTTGCGATTTTCTACAGAACGAAGTAAAAACGAGCAAATCTCCAAAAATCTTGTGCTGTTAGTGTTTTGTTCTCCAACACGCTCCTGATGTTTTGCCATTTAAATTCGGGACACCCTATATACATGTCTATTTTAATTATTTTTTTAGCACTTTCCTCCGAAGGAAAGTAGCTATTGAGGTTGCACTCATGACGGAATTTTTGAAAAATGTCTTCGAATCTTTATCGATCCTACCTAGTAGACACCGAAAATGACCCCCGTTAAAATTTATATGCATATATATATATATATATATATATATATATATATATATGTAGATGTATATGTGTGTGTGTCTGTTAACACGACAGCGGCCAGAGTTTTTGTTTTTTATTCACGAAACGTGGTATATAGCGTTTAATTAGCAAACGATTGAACGAGTTCGTTAACTACCAAAATCGGTCCACCGGGAGGAGGGTTTATCCCGGACCCAAAACACTAATTTGACCATGCCAGCCGTAGTTTTTGTTATATTTCAACAAAACTCGGTATTCGTTATTTTTATTTAAAGAGAGAAATACGTTGCAAAAATAAATTAAATTGGTTCATTTGGAAGGGGGGTTTTCTCCGGACCCACATTACCAATTTGCCACTATCAGCCGTAATTTTTGTTACATTTCAACGAAACTCGGCATTCGTGATGGTAATCAACAGAGGAAAATAGGTTGTATAAATAAACTAAATCGGTTTATTTGAAGGGGGGGGGGTTACACCGGACCTAAAGTCCTAATATACTCATACCGGTCGTAATTTCTGCTGTGTTGCAACGAAACGCGGTATACGACGTGGATACTTTGTAATATATTTCAATAGCCCGAAAGACGTAGGTTCACAAAGCCGTCGCAAGGAGCGCTTTCTACCACTACAGGGACTGTATCCTGTTCCTGCGTCAGATCAAAAGAAAGAAAATGAAGTTTTTCTGTATTTATTAAGTAGTACAGTATCATGTATTAACATGACTCTGGAAGCAAATTATTTACAAAATTAATAATTGAACAGTTCTCGTAAGAAATGTAAATGAGCAGAACTATTCACGTTTTTATTTTATTTATATAGGCTATTTACAGCAAATTATTCAGTAATGTAGTCTACACTGCAAAAATTCTGAGGAAAGTGCTTAGTTATGCAGCTCCTGCGTGACGGACTTTTTAATTTTATTTCGTTAATTTATAGCGTGAAGTGAGATTTGTTAAGTCCTTATATGATCTCATAAGTGGACGGAAATAGTAAATGTACATGCTTTACTACGTGACTGCAGTCATTTTAAATAAATTGTTCTGTTTTATGGTTTATCTTTTCTATCTGGTAAAGCAGGTTGCAGACTATATATGACTACTCTATATTTGGATGTGACGCTAAAATATCTCGGAGGTTAGTAATGTGGCCTCATACGTGCGACCCACATTGGGTAGAGTTTTTAGGGAGAAATTATTTTATGTGTCTTCAGAGATCTTGACACGGCTATAGTTTTCGTATTTTTTTGGTGATTAGACCAGTTTTCACCTGTTGTACAGACCAGTTTTCAAATTAAACAGTGCTGGGCGTAGTTAGTAAACTTTATTTAAAAAAAAAAAAAAACCGTTATTTTACGATATTCTAGATATATTGATTCTTTGAAAGAGAAACTCCTTGATATCAATTCTTTAAAAAGATCAGCCATTGTAAATAGATTCAAAAATCCTACAATTGTGGTTGGTTGGCTGGTGAAGGTTCATCATAGTAAACAGGATGCAAAAACAAGTCAACACACATCCACTGTTTAATTCCTTTAATTTAACGTAACGTTTTCGAGGTCAGCACCTCATCCTCAGTGCCTTCCTATAGCTGAGCGAGGTTCACTCGGACCTTCCTCCGACTATACCTGTGAGTATGGTCGGAAGAAGGTCCGAGTGAACCTCGCCCAGCTATAGGAGGACACTGAGGATGAGGTGCTGACCTCGAAAACGTTATGTTAAGATAAAGGAAGTAAACAGTGGAGGTGTGTTGACTTGTTTTTGCATCCTGTTTACTAGGTTCAAAAATCGATATTTCGGGTTAAAAATATCGACCTTTTAAAAGAGCGTCTACGCATCAAAATTTATCCTTCCACCAATTGCAACTTTTATTAAACAAAGCTTTGCAAATGGCACTAGGAATAAGGACGACATCGTGGTAAGATGTCTCAATTGATACTGAAATATTAACACATTTACAGCCAACAGAATCACCTTAATGAAATTTGTGTCAAAAATATTTTCTTTTATTTTAAAGCAGAATCCGTCCACCGGACCATGTCTTTTTGGGCAACCAATCCAATGAAACTGTTTCCAAAGTCATATCAATAATCTTTGTCCAGGAAAATGGAAAAATCTTGGAATTTTTGTATATTTTCTCATATATCTGGAAACCAGTTGGGGAATGTCCTACAAATAGGATTCTATTTTGAATTTTGATATAGCGAACTCATATGGAAAAATATATAAAATATATTATAAATATATAATAGGTTTTCCGCTTAGGATACTGTTTCTGTAGCGCCTGAGATCTTGCTTCGCTTTGAGATTTCATTTTATCTGATGTTTACATTTATCTAAGCTTCCTAAAAGATACTAGGGATTAGAAATTTCAGAAGCCTTTTTTAGATTATCTAACGTTTAATTTTACAAATAGCTCTAAGCACCACAATGCGGGAAAATACTACACATAGCCGACTCTCAGACGTATGTTACCAGTTGAGGGTTAAGGCGTCGAAGGAATTTTCCCTTTATCCTGAATTCTCCGCTGTTGAATTGTTTACAATATCTTGGCATTTATCCTTAGAAATACCAAGGAACATGCGTGAAAAATAAATAATTCTTCTACCATTTCTCCCCTAGGTAAGAATTGATTTCATCCCGAGCTATATAAGTCCCCGGTTTCTCCCGTATCGTTTGTTATCCTCACAGGATAGCCACGTACATCGATATGCAAATCTCCCTAGTCATAACTCAGGTTGATACCGCTAGGAGCGCCACCGCTATCCGCTGCATAAACTCCAAACGCATAAACTAGATTGGCTCAAGAAGAAGTTACCCCTGTCATGCAGTATGCAGGAGGCATATCCTCAGATATATGAGGTTTTATTAATTTTGAATTTCAAAGCGGCTTTTTGACTTTATGCGAAATAATATGCCATTCGGAAGCTAGTTTTATACGTTCTGCATAACTATGTTCTTATGCGTCTAGAAGTAACAAAAAAAAAGAACATTAATCCACGATCTGATTATGTTCACCTCATAACTCTTTTTTTAATGATTCATCTTAATTAACTAATAAAAACTTATTTTGAACTGGCTGTGCCCTGCTAAATCCACTTTATATTAAAGTGGCATGCCGTGATACACTTATTTTCTGCATCTAGAAAAAATAAAAAATTAATTAGAAGCCAAATAAGTAATATTAAATAACGCAAATTTGTAACTTTTTAGGTTCAAAGTTTCGAACCCGTGACCACTGACCTGTGAGTCCTAGAGGATGTTGACCTACCCTAAGACATTCCCTGGATCAAGACCTAACTGTCTGCCAAGTTTGGTCAAATTAGGTCGAACGTTATGGATTTGTATTAGGTACAAACAGACAGACACGTGATTTTATATATATATATATATATATATATATATATATATATATATATATATATACTTTTTGAGACGAACCATGGACCAACACAACTAAAAGAAGACATTTACACAAATTCATACCAACAATACTCAAAATACAAAAATTGCCACTCAACAACTTTTAAATTACTCAATTCATTTTAGGACATTGAATGACGAAAATTTATTTATATAAATTCAAACTTAAAACTAATAACACATGTAAATGGGACAATTCAACTGAACAGACTTACAACCACCTGTACCTGTACGACTGTACATTACTGGACTGACCCAGGATCAACTCATTAAGAATATTAAATTACAGGACGGAACTTGGCCCATTGAAAAACCCAAAATACTTCTTAAACATTTTCAGGAATTTGATAAATTTATTAAACAGTTGGATATAAAAAACGTCAATGAACGCATCTTAATGCCAACTAAATTTGTATTGTGTTATTACATAAGTATAAATTATTGTTTATTTACTTTGTCATTTTGCTTTAATTTTAGTTTTTATTATTATTATTTTAATTATTCAGTATTCATATTAATTATAAGGAATCATTTTTACTAAATACCTATTAATTAACATTACTCTTTTACATCAGAAATACTCAGCAATCATAAATTGGAAAAAATTACTTTGATATTGATCACATAACATATTATTACCCGTTTAGCGAATCTACTCTAATTAGTGTTTACCTTTCCGTTTATACATAATTAATATTATGCAGTAATATTATGTATTCTACATATTTAATAAATTAATTTTTACATAATTTGGGTCCTTATAACATCAACAGGCGATATTTAGGAATTTTGGACGAACCACGTAGTCTTATAATAAAAGTAATGAAATTTGATCCTTAAAATAATATAATATACAAAAACTATAAGAAAAAAAAGTATTTCCAACAGCTTATTTGATTTTTGTGTATGACGACCTTCAACTTAAGTGGAAGGAGAAGTATGTAATTATTTAGGTTCCATTAATTTATTTTCCATTTGACTTTTAGGCCAAGTTAAGCCCCCTCGAGTGGAGAATCCATTAAATCCAGATTATCCTTCTATTTAATCCTTCTTATGAAGGAATCACGGCCATTCTTGTATTTCATTCTCTCAAGAGGACCTTTTAACGGGGAAATTATGTTTAGAAGGACCTTATATTTTGGTTTTTCTTTAGTTTCGATAATATATTTCTGTCCTATAGCCGTTTCGGGTTAACGTTCCTTATTTATTTTTATTTTTTTATAGTTCACCTCCGCTTCACAATAGTCATGTTGAAATTAATGTCGTGGTCAGAACTACCAATTTTGTGATATCGCTGAGGAAAATATAAAGATATTATAATTAAACTTTTATGTACTCCTCAGTACATACATTTAACTTTTATGTACTCAGTCTCAGACATAAACGATATTTTGTAAAAAACGTAATTTTATTGACTTTAATATAAATTCTCCGATAAGATAGAAAAATACAACAGAAATTAAAACAATCCTATTTTATTCAAAATTTGCATTATAAAGAACTATAAAATGTTCATATAAATTTCGTGCCATTTTTATTCTTTAATATTATTAATAAAACTAGCTTATAACTATCAGTTAACACATTCCATCATATCTTATCCTTGGACTCGAATTCGTAAATATATATATATATATATATATATATATATATATATATATATATATATATATAAATATCATTTCCCAAAAAATCCACGAGGGCATAGGGGTTCAGATACTGTAGAGGTTTTTGATTCTTGACCATAAGGCACATTAGGGAGATAGTTTCGTCTAGACTTCAGAATACAACCCTCGAACGGCGATACTAGAAGAAAATGTCTTTAGTTAGCGACCTAGTTTTGACTTCAGGTCCTCCAGAACATTAGTCGATTGATCTAACACCGAGCTAACCTCGCCCCTATATATATATAAAACATTTATTAATCATTATATATTCTTTAATATTATTAAAAAAAAACTCATTGCTAATTAGCTGGCTGTTACGTTTTTGTTGTAACTCATTTAAAGCTTTGAAAATTGTTTTCCTTCTAGTTGATTTAAGTAATATATGTATTTCAAGTTAAGGTTGATTTATCACGGTAAAGTATGATTTCTGATTCAAGTCCAATCAAATCCTTACACGGCCCAACTTAACAAATCTTTACACGGCATAAATAAGTGCCTAGAATAAGTGAGACGTCTCCGTACGCCCATCAATGCATTATCAAAAGTCCAGATAGTGCGAGTAGTAAGAGTCCCTAACCATATATCTTGCGGGACTCCTTATTTTCTTTCTCGCTCTCCCTATGGGGGCTATGGTGCAGGACAACCAGGTGCGGGGTTCTCGCTCACGGTTCGCCACCATATATGTGTATCGGCTAGATCATTGTGTTTTATGGCCTGTACAGCCCCTGCACCATGGTTTCCGCTGCAATGGTGGCAATTAAAATGAAACCGTTCCTTTAAAAAGGGCGACCTTTGACACATTTAATTTTATTAATTGTGTTAATATATGCCTCCTCTGATTCCAAATTCAAATATAGTTTTGCAAAGAGGAAGTGATTATTTTATATATAAGAAAGAAGAAGAATATTGTATGTGATTCTGTGTCAGACAGTGTGACAGTTGATGTGTTTTATTCCCAACTTATCAGGTACCTTATATAAAATATACATTATATGTATATATATATATATATCCATACTTTTCGTGATATTTGGAGTTTCGTGTAAATTTTATACTTATTGCTTCATTGATTAAAATGAATGAGATGCTTCATGAAATAAAAATTAATTATAACACCAAATCTGAAAGTGCGACGTTTTGTAACCCGAAAATAACTATCGTTAAATGTTTTTCATAAAATATTTTTCGAAATATTCGAGTCCCGGCTGTTGCAGATTGATTTTTTTTTTTTTTTTTTTTTTTTTTTTTTTTTTTTTTTTTTTTTGTCAAAATGAAAGAATTCCCTTCTGCACAATTGAGGTTTATGAAAGGTTTGGTACCTGCATATTGCCTGATAAATATATATATATATATATATATATATATATATACAAGCGATATAATATATTGTATATATTTAATTAAAATGCAATATGGTTTTATTGTAATTCAATTAAACAAAAATCGATTGTCACTTTCTTATTTTTACATATTCCATTGAATATTTATCTAGCTTTATTACAATGCACATCATCTTCTGTACTTGGTATAACTAGGAAACCAGCTTACTCGATGGATTATATGTAAATAAATCACTGTGTTAAAATAGTGGGTTGAGGGTTAATATAAAAATATCCATTTCATATACATCAATAAATAGACTTATTTCTTCATATTTAGTACATTTTCTCAGAAAAAAAAACTATTACTACTGTAGGCAAATAAATAATTTAGCGAATAATGAAATACAAACACGCACATATTACTCAGGCTTATAAATATACATACATAGCAAAACAGCAGACAGGAATAGACAGTGATCTCATAAGGCAAAACTAGACCAACAGCGCAGGAGAAAGCAGTTTGAAAACAGTTTTATGTGAAGATCATCTCTCAACTTGGAATCCACAATTTAATCACTAGATTTCAAATATTTTCTTTTATTTTTTTTATTACAATGTTCTTTAAAAAAGCATATTAACGAGTATATTCAATAAAAACAAAATCAGTCCCGCTACAGGCCACGAGGGCCCTGAGGGGCAGATACTATTGAGTTACCTGATTCATGACCATACGGCACACTAGGGAGATAGTGTGGTCAGTACTATGCTCCGGCCACCTGATTTTCCCCTTGGCCGCTTCGACTGATGGAGTCATTAGCACCCAAGGTACCCATTGCTAAATTTATTAAAGGCTGGTTCGGCCTAGGGACGGTCAGCGAGGCCGAATTCAACCCATGAACGAAGACTCTAGAAGAAAAAATCTTTAGTGCTTGCTCCGGATTTGAACTCAGGCCTCCAGCTTATTAGTCCAGTGCTTTACCACTGAGCGAACCTCGCCCCCCGAGTATATTCAATGCAGTATTATTTTTCATTGAAAATGAATTCCTAATGGTTATTATAAATGGAAAATTAAATATGCAATTATTCAGAGTATTCATTTTTATTTATGAAAGCTTATTTCAGTACCGTTATTTATGTAAATATGAATATCAGTTATTGATTGCATGATATTATTTATAAGACATTAATCATTAAAGAAATCAAAGAATACAATGATATTAGCGTTAATTCTTCTAGAAATATTGTAAAAACAAACAAATTATGTCTATTAAAATTTGTAATTCAATCAAGAACAAAATTAATAGGTAATTGAGTCAGCTGTTAATCAAAAATATGATAAAAAAGTGAATTTTCGAAATAGGTGACATGTCAATAAAGAATTTCTCAGTATTTATTCCACTTCCCTGCAAGTTTCGCACCGTTTTGGTGCTTCTTCAGGGAAATATGTTTTAGATACCACAGCTTCAGCTACAACTGGCTGGAGGAGCCACGTCGAGGTTGGTCATTGATGGAACGAAGCACAGTCGGGAAAATGAGGGGGGAAAAATGCAAAATGTACTGCCCATTTCTTAATATGATTTTTGCTACATTTTATCCTTGAATTCTAAATGAAGCCCTATTCGCTTGTTCCATGAATCAATTTTTTTATAGCTGAAGTTGTAATTTTTGTTGCAGTTGTAAGATGATTCCAATTTTTTGTAAAATTATTTTCATCTTGTTACAGCACATTTAATTGATCCTTGTTTGTAAGCAAAATTAAAGAGCTTATCCCAAATTAAGTTTTTCAGCAATTGATCGAGGATCGGGATATTTCAGGGAATATATTACTGTAATTTTTTGCCTTTTCCTGCTGCTTGAAGGGTTTATGTAATATATGTGAAATTTCTTGCACAACATTAAAAAAAAAAATATTTTTTGTTAGATTTTATTACAATTTTTGTTCTTCGTATTTTTATTGTAAAATACTTATTTAATCTTATTTGACTGATTGCGCTATGCACTTTTTGATTAAAAAGCAAATAAGATCAATTGGATTTTCATTTTTATAACAAGACATTTTTATAGATTATTTTCGTTAGTATATTTTTATGATATAATGTAGTATGTATATTTATATAATTTGTCTCTTCGTTCTCTAGCTGGCTCAAAAAGTGGACTGATGGAAAAAAATCGTAAAGCCGTTTTTGCATTTTTGCATAACTGCAAGGAATTAAACTTGGGAAATCTGATAAAACTATTTCTAAGGCCATATTTATAACCGTTCGAGGAAAGTGGAAAAAACTATATTTCTCTTTGGATTTTTGGATACATAATTATATATCTTGAAAACCCTTGGGAAATCGTAGTAAATGTAAAGCATATATTCGAAATATTATAAAATTTCCTACAAATGTGTTTCTTGTGAGAATTTTGATACAGCGGTTTCATTCGGAGAAAACAGTGCTTAAAGGGAGTGATTTTGGCATAGTAAACTGCCAGTTTCCATTTGGGGCGCCAAAATCTTGCTTAGCTTTGAAATTTCTTTCTAAATTTGTGGATGTTGTTTTGATTTTTCATGAAATATATTGACAAAATATTAGCGGGGAATCGCGCTAACATTCTTCGGACTTTTTAAATTTATTATTGTCTATAAAATATCTGCGAAAACATCCAACATCAATACAATACAGGCATTCCAGGCAAAAGTCCTCCGAAAAATTGTCAACGCACCAATGTATGTATCCAACAAAACTCTCCATAATGATCTTAACATCCCATTTTTCCTTGACCTTGCTAAAACCCGTTTCGAAATGTTTTACTCCAAATTATCTTACCATCCTAATCCTGAAGGCCAATCCTTATATTCCCAATTCCATCCAGACAATCCTCCCAGGCGGCTTAAGAGACAGTGGCCCCGTGACAATTTACCTATCTGATCTTTTCATGACCATTAAACTATTTATTGTTACAGTTCTGGAAGTTCCAACAATGGCTGGCTTCTTCCAAATTTTGTATTGATTCATTTTATTTTAATTTTTCTATTTTGGTTAATGTACATAGCAATATCTGTATCAACATATTTGATCATTGTACACTTTCTAATGTTTACAGATTTCAAATAAATAAATAAAGAAATTTATAAAATATGCCAATTACGGCCTAGAAATGAGCGTAAATCTCCCACACACCGTAGTAATCATGTGGCGAATCGTAAGAGGAGTAGCACATTAGCATTCACAAGCAGCGGTCCTGACTAACACGTTCCCGACTACATCACGTGGGCAGTATCTGTCAAAAACAAGATATAAATTACTGAGAGCCAATCTCGTTTAAATTCTCTCAAAAGCGGCAGACATCCAAACTTAGTCATAGTATAATTATGAGAAGACGAACAGTCCATCTTTGGAAGAGGGAACGGTAATTGAGATGTAGCTACGTTGGACTCCATGTTTTCACTTTCTGGATTGGATCTTCCAAAAATTATAGAGAAAACCTGTAATTTTCTCGAAATTGAGAAACCTAGTTTACATTAATATCATATTTGTCATTAGTAAAAAAATCAGGTCTTGATCGATTTCTCCTTCACATTTCCCAACGGAATATTTGGGAAGTAACAGTTTATTTTGTCTACATGACTTAAATACTTAAACAGCAGACCAAAGTAATATTCAAAGACTACATTACCTCAACATTACACTGTTTTGACTACCTGGACATGAAAACATTGAACAAAGCACATTATTAGGCAGTCAAGGTAAAGTAACGACAACAGAACAAGAAGTAGACAATTACTTATAGACTTCTTTAAGACAGCAAACAAATATTGTATGGATGACTGCAAACAGAAATGGACAAGGGCTGAAAACAAACTACAAGAAAAAACTTACCAGGGCGATATACGGAGGTTGAGTCACCGATAGGGCCCATTTTTGTTTTCTGGTGAATCTGCAACGAAAAATAGTCCGACACGTGTCCAAGCGTTTCGTCCAATGCGTCTTAAGAGCTAAAAAATAAATAAAAACTAGTCTGAGAATGCTTTTTACATCTTGGATTTGGAAAATGATATCGACACGATTCTTTTATCAATTCATGTGTTTTAGAGAGTTGATTAAAGGAAAAATACAATAATTTATATTTTGTCAAATAAATTAAAAAAAAAAAATGAATATTCGTTAATTTGGGCAAGGATTTATTGTAATTTCCAATACTTTGTAGTGCAGAGATGGATTTAGAACACAGTAGGATGTTTTTATTGTCACTATTGCTCTTTGTTCGGCTGTGTCTAGGAATTATTATGGAGGTAATTAATGTTAATTATATATATATATATATATATATATATATATATATATATATATATGTATGTATATAATTCCTGTGTGTGTGTGTGTGTAACCCGGAGGTAAAGGACACCATGTCCATTTATGTATAAATTTGACTTAACAATATGTTCTTAAAGTGTATATTTCGATCCATATAAGAGTGTGGAACTATGTCCTGTTCCCATAAATTACGAAGATAAATAAGTGAAAAATAAAATCATGTCCGTTTTCATTAGAAGTAAAAGACCCCATTTGGACTTGGTTTTGTGTGGCTATGATCAATACTTCAAATTACCTATCAATGCCAATAAATTTGTGAACAATTTTCTTTAAACTGTTTCTATAAGTAACAAAGAAACAAATTTTAATAGTTCACAGTTATGGAAAATTCGCTCTCCTGAAGAATTACAAATATGTGGATGGTGTCCTCTACCTCTGGGGTAGTATATATATATATATATATATATATATATATATATATATATATATATATATATATATTTATTATTAGAAGTTTTATAATTTTTATTTTTATGGAGTATGAAGTGGAGTTTTTCTTTGTTTTTTTTTTGTTTTTTTTTACGGCGTATCAACTGCTGGGCTATTAACGCCGGGCTATCTACAGGTTGCCACCTTTTTATAATGGCAATAGCAGGTGGACGGTCACCCATTCAGATAATGTCCACGCAAGACGTTGCTTAACTTCGGTGATCAACAGGAACTTAGTCACTAATTGTTGGTGAAATTTACCATCGTGTATTTAGTTTTTATTCTGAATATATATATACAGTTACTTTTACATACTTACTTTCTCCATTTTTTCCACCTTATAGCTCAGAAGTCACCGTTCTGCATATATCTGCTTCCATATCGTCCCGCCCCAGGCCCTGTCCCACCCCCAACATGTAGTCGTACCTATGAAAGATGATAGCCTAGAGGCCTTCGTCCGGAAGTCGCTGCCATGTTAATGACTGGACACCAGAATCTGGAGTAGGCAAGACCAACCCCCCCTCGCCACTTTCTCTAACCGCTAGTGCATAATATAAGCATTAGTCAGCCCTTCCGTGGCTCTTGTCTTATTTGCTCTGCGGAGGAATAAAAAAACACCTTTGCATTTCAGGAGTTGTTGTATTATAATGATTCCGATATTTTTTCTTCCGATACATTTTATTATTATTTATTTTTTTTGGCTTTCCTTTGAAGACGTAACCACAAAATAAATGCCGTTGAATTGTCGCAAATCTTTACTAAGAATAATATTAATACACTTCAATTTCATTTTATTTATGTATTGCATAAAAGGTTTCCCCGTTGCAAGGAGTTGGCCTTATATAATGTTTTTAGTCCTATGTTAGTAATATTTTCATAAGCATACCCATACACAAACTTACACACTTATGTTCTATTTAGGTAAGACAGAGATACTGTATGAAATAATAAAATTTAACTAAAAATAAATGAAAATAAAGACGCACTAAATTAAAGAAATATTTCTACACATATTCAAAATTTATATAATACTATTTCATAACTAAGATATAAGCATTAAAATAATACTTAGAGAAAACGGTGCAAAAAACTTAATATTAAATGTTGGTTTTTATTTGAAAATCTAGCACACACTTTAATGCACAATATATTTTTAACATTAAAATTTCTCGACAGTATTATTTATCGGTTCAGAGGCCCGTCTGCACCATATTAAATTACAAATGTACTGTTCTGTTAAAAATATTCAACTATCTTAAAAATAAACATCAAATATCTTTCAGTCATTCAAGAAATATTATTCACTAATGACTATGACAAAGATTTCATAATCATGGTTCATACAGTTTTTTTTTTTTTTGATTAAAATACTAATAATAATTAAAAATAAATATATGTATAAATGATTTTGTGAACCCAATTAACCAAATCCAATAATGGAGAAGGTAGATAAATAAATCAAATTTACAATTAACACACCTTTATCGCTCTACAAGTTTAGCATTTTATGGAAAAAATTTCAGTACCTACAACTACAATTAATTTGATACTTTTGTTTCAGGTAATACTTCAACTTGCGAGCATGAACGTACATTAAAATGAGAAATAATCCAGCAAAGTAAGTTGTAAAATAGAAATTAGGCACCTCAATTTTATTTAACATCTCATATTTTATTGTTAGATATATATAAGTATACGTTTATCTGACAATAATGAATATTTATTTAAGACAGCTCATTCATTTGACCAGCAACACCTACATTAACTGATAAAAAAAATATACAATTGGGTGATTACAAAATCTTCAGAAATCCATCAGAAAATGAAAGGAAATAATTGAGGGTTATAAAATAAATAATTAAAATGAAAGCTTAATATTTATTTTTTTATGTGTTAAAATTATATTTTAATTATATCAATTGATGTAATTGTATTATGATGATTTTTAAATATTCTAATTATGTATGTAGTTTGCATTCTGTGGGTTTTTAGCACTTTCCTCCGAAGGAAAGTAGCTATTGAGGTAGGACTCATGACGGAATTTTTGAAAAATTTCTTCAAATCTTTATCGATCCTACCTAGTAGATACCGAAAATGACCCCCGTTAAAATTTATATATACATATACATATATATATATATATATATATGTGTGTGTGTGTGTGTGTGTCTGTTAACACGATAGTGGCCAGAGCTTTTGATTTTTCGTCACGAAACTTGGTATATAGCATTCAATTAGTAAACGATTGAATGAGTTCGTTAACCACCAAAGTCGGTCCACCGGAAGGGGGGGGGTTTACCCTGAACCCAAAACACTAATTTGACTATGTCAGCCGTAATATTTCTTATATTTCAACGAAACTTGGCATTCGTCGTGGTAATATATAGAGAAAAGTGAGATATAAAAATGAACTAAATCGGTTCATTAGAAGGGGGGGGTTTACTCCGGACCCACAATACCAATTCGCCACTACCAGCCGTGATTTTTGGTATATTTCGACGAAACTCGGTATTCGTAGTGTTAATCCACAGGTAAATATGTGTTGTCAAAATAAACTAAATCGGTTCATTAGGAGGGGGGGGGGGGTTTACTCCGGACCCACAATACCAATTCGCCACTACCAGCCGTGATTTTTGATATATTTCGACGAAACTCGGTATTCGTAGTGGTAATCTACAGGTAAATATGTGATGTAAAAATAAACTAAATCGGTTCATTAGAAGGGGGGGGGGGTTTACTCCGGACTCAAATTCCTAATATACTCATACCGGTCGTAATTTCTGCTGTATTGAAACGAAACGCGGTATACGTCGTGGGTAACTCATGAGAAAGAAGTGTTGTAAAAATAAGCTGAATCGGTCAATCGGAAAGCGGGGGTTTAATTTGTAATATATTTCAATAGAAAAGCCCGCCAGACGTAGGTTCACAAAGCCGCCGCAAGGAGCGCTTTCTACCACTAGAGTGACTGTATCCTGTTCCTGCGTTAGATCAAAATACGATAATATGAGGTTTTTTGTATTTATTACGTAGTGTAATAGGTACCATGTGTAAACATAACTCTGGAAGCAAATTAATAATTGATCAGTTACTCATTACAAATTTAAAAGAGAACTATTCATGTTTTTATTTTATTTATGTAGGATATTTTAAGCAAATTGTTCTGGAAAGCAGTCTACACTACCCAAATTCTGAGGAAAGTGCTTAGTTATGCAGCTCCTGCGTGACGGACTTTTGTTTTACAATGTTTGTTTATTACATGAAATAAGTGAAAAATACAGATATATTTTCTTTGCCAATAATCTCCCTTGTACCTTCCTATTTATTATATAAATAGCTTATTGAATTGTCTCGTAGAATAAGAATCACAACAATTTTAATGCTTTTTAGGGGAGAGATAGTTAAATCCGTTGGGAAGTTTCAAGGTTACACGTGGACTTCCTAGCTGCTTTCGATTCACCCATTCACAAAATGAAGAATAATAGTACGTTTTGGTAAAATTGATTTTCAGCTTACAATAATGATCAGAATGTAAATTTAACACCGAAACACGCTGGGCACTGATATATTATTAGATCTTAGAGAAGAATGAAGAACCTGCAAAATTATAATATAAAAAAAAAAAGGAAAAAAAAAGAAAAAGAAAATACTTTGTAGGACAATACAGGGAAAATATATCATGTTTGTTCACTATATTTTTTCTTATCAATGCTACTAAAAATAGAAAACTGAAGGTTAAAAAAAAACCTCACTCTACATTTTGGCAAGCTTTATTTCTTCCCTATATGCCTAGTACTATTTCGGCATCGCTTATCGATCAGCTGACTACTCTCCACCATGTTGGATTCTTTCACAACATGACTAGTGTCGACATGGCCCCGCTAGTAGAAAGTTCTCATCCTCAAGTTGAGGAAGCAAATTTGGATTTTTTATATATCTCATTATGTGGATTTGTAGAATGAAAACATTGAACATTGTAATAAAATTCCGTCAAAAAACTTTCTAGCATAATTGATTATGAAAACATAAAAATGATCGTACATATATATGTATATATATATATATATATACATATATATACATATATATGCATATATATACATATATATACATATATAATTTTAAAGTCAATAAAGACAATCACGAATGATTCTTTTTATTCTTAATTGTTTTCAATGATTATAAACTTTATCCACGTGTTAAAATTATAAATTTTAATTAACAGTCCAGTCACTGAAACTCAATATAAAGTTATCGTGTGTAGTAATTTATTATTTATTTGTTCATATATTTTTTACACACACACACACATATATATATATATATATATATATATATATATATATATATACATACTTAATTATAATAATTACTCTTTAAAATTATTTTTTGGACCTAATTCATTTTTATTTTATAATTTAGTTATATATAGTATTTTGATCGAACTCGGATGTTTCCACACTGGTAGTTGTACATTACAACATTTTTTGGCGCATATTAATGTTTTATTTGGTTATATCCTCGCATGACGTGCTACGTAATCCAAAGAACATCCACCCCCGCACTAGGGTCAACGATATGCAAGAAAGCGCAAGGAGGTATAATTGTAATATATACTTATAGTTTCGTGTGATATAAATCCGATATTTTGTTGTGAGTTAAGCAAGAGGCTTGCATGTTCACGGGCCGTGTAGCGTGGGTGAGGATATATCAAGGGGAGGCGAGCATGCGGGACAATCGACACTTTGAGCTTATGACAATTAGTCACGTGTGATTTTTATGTACGACCAAGGAGTCGCGCTTCGAGGATGACCTACTTTCCAAAAGGGTTCATTCGATCCTTTATCGTATCTTGCGTTTGAAATATTTTTCAGGTTTGATGATCTTGGACAATCTTGGAGACACTTTCTAAATGTCCTAATCACTTGAACACATATGCACAACACGAACAAACGTCACCAAAATGGATGGGCATAACGCTTTAGATTGGTGAAACGGTGACTGGTGGGCAGAGGGCCCGACAACTGGTGTGGCACAGTGGGGCAAATGACCGATTTTTTTTATTTACCACAATGATCAAAATAAGGCCACTTTTTTACACTTTTGCAATCTTTCCTACTAGAGGATTCTAATGTATCATTTATAACGTGCATACGTTAAATTTTATAAAGTGTATCGCCAAATAAAGTTGCTAAAAACCAATTCCTACATACTACAATATCGCGTAATATATTGTGCCAATGACAATTTTGTATTAAAGTCTCTAAATGACCAGAGAGAAATCATTTTTATTAATGAAATGTTGCCCATTATCAATGGGTTGCTACCTCACAGCCTACTTATCACTCCTAGTAGGAGATTCATTCGTCTTCCAAAAAAAGAGTCCCAAAGTATGTTATTTAAAAAAAAAAGAAAAAAAAAAGACAGATTGGTAACTCCGAGAATATCTTCTCCTGTGATGGTCCTTCATGTTTATCCTCCTTTTGTTTAATTGCATAAGTGGTGATGAAGAATTCCTAGCGAGTCAACAATGATGGACTCAGCCAATTTCTGCAAATGTTCGAATTTTATGTCACACTCTTGGAAGAATTCTGCTGTACTTCTAGGAATAGCACTCCTTGCCCCGAACCAAAGCCCTCTTACCTCGAAATCTCTTTCTCCATAAGTTTCTAGGAAGTTCTCCTTTAGGTAAGGAATGCATTTCTCATAAATAGCCTTCTTCTCTTTGTCGACTTTTGAGGCCTGGTCGAGGTCATTGCATTCGTACCTCACGGTAGGGTCGACGATTAGGGCTTTTCTACTCTTCTTATGTAATGCCAAAACATCTATAAATCTAGTTGAACCCTCTGAGTCGACGCAGTAAACCTCGTCGAAACTGGCATAGTCCTTTTTTCCAGGAGGTTTTGGATTTCTTTTTTTGGATCGATTAGATAAAATTATGTATTTTCAATTAAAACAAAAAAAAATAAAGTTACAAACATTTTAAATCTTCAAATCACTAATTCCATTATTTTTCCTCGTACCAGTAAATCAGATCTCAAGGTCATCAGAGCAATAAGAACAGTTCAAATAATGGAAGAAGAAAATGATTTAGCACTTTTGCTCTGAGAGCGGAAGAGTGAAATGAAAGAAAGTCCTTCGGAACTTTGAGTGATTCGGGTTCGGAGAATCGTTCACTCAAAGTGAGTGAATCACCTGTCACATTGCTGAGTCACTGAATAATGGTTCAAACACTAGTTGATCATTAGCGATTCGACCTTCGGTGAAGGAAAACCCGTCATATTCTTATGAAAGGATGTAATTTAAAATGTCCTTAATTCACGCTTATATGTAAACACATATATATATATATATATATATATATATATATATAGGCTCTCGATAAATCGAGCCTCGGTAATTCGAAAACCTCTATAATTCGAAGAAAATCCTCGGTCCCCCGAGAGAACCTCTATAACTCGAAGAAAATCAATGTATTTTGGTCCCCTGTATAAATCGAAGTGAAGCTAGACCGGCCCACTCCAGAATTAGTCATTTCATGGACAGTGTCGAGGCAATTTTTCCAAGAACTTACCTCCCTCCAATGTCTTCATTTCAGTGCTTACTGCAATGGAAATGGCTCACAAAGCACGGGAAGGGGTTAGCTCACAGACAATCGCAAATTGTTTTAAAGCCTGCGGATTCATCAAGGATCAGGAATGCAAGGACGGAAATGATATGGTTCAACAAGATCTGCAAGATGAGGGACCTCTTTTGAGTGCTTAAAACAGACTTCCAGAGGTTCCTATAACTTTCAACGATTATGTTAATATTGACAATAATGTTGCCAAAGTGGGAACATTGTCTGATGAAGACATTATGAAACAGTCAATTGTGGCCAATCAACAGATTTCTGACAGTGAAGATGAAGACGACGATGTTCCAATGGTGTCTTCTAAGGAAGCAACCTTTTTTTTAAGAGGGTTGCGTCGTTTTTTCGAACAGTCCGAAATGGATAACATCCAATCTGGTTGTGTGTTCAAAGCAGTGAGCACTTTGGAAAATGCTGTGGACCAGATTGCAGCCAACCAAGCGACCCAAACGAAAATAACCGATTTTTTTATGAAGAAATGATATAACGTTTTTATAATAAATAAATTGATCCGCATGTATTATTATAATATGTATTTTTGTTTCTACCAGCATTCGCAATCTTATACAATGACATATACTTTCTTCAATTCGAATTTTTACTTTCAGCCCCTCTTTAATTCGAACTCTCACTATTTCGAAAAACTCGATAATTCGAATTTTTTGGTCCCTATAAATTCTAATTATCGAGAGTCTACTACACACACCTAGGTCTATATAAATACACACACACACACACACACACACACATATATATATATATATATATATATATATATATATATATATATATATATATATGTGTGTGTATTTATTTTCGTATATTTTATTAAATATCTTCAATAGCGTGGGCTTCGTTGCTTTGAACGGTTGTTCGAGTTTGTTTTATTTAGTTTTTATAGTTTTGGTTTTTCGTTATCGCTTTTGGCAGTTGAATGAATTTGACAGTACTACAACATAAGTAAAGTGGGCAACAATATTTTTGCCGATGAAGTGTTGATAGTTAGCCGTCGGGGTGATAAGCAGTCAGGGAATACTTGGGATTCGTCTAGTAAAAAATCTTTACGATTTTTGTAAAAAATCTGTATTAAAGACGTTTCGGCAATTCTTTGCTAGCCTTCATTAGCTAAAAGACAGATCACAAATACAGATTTAATACATGGAAATATGTAATAGAGAAATATGGTAGATATACAATACAAATCACTCGTTGTTAACACCAATTAGTAAGAGAACATTATAAAGAGGTAAGTGAACAACTTAGTTAGGAGTGTGGACAGATAATCAAAAACATAAAAATTAAAAGTTAAACGTCCTTAATAACGGATATATAATAAAATCGTAATGATCTTTTCCTAGCCAAATGCCAAATAAACCCTGACTAAATATATTTTATTTGGATATTTACAGCGCACCGACAACTGGGCCATTAGTGACGACATCCTTCTCAGCGGGCCATAAGATGACAAAAATTCCTGCCGCCGTGGCGGCACGCCGGAGGGACTCGAACCCCCATCTCCCGCATGAGAATCCTAGATGTTAGCCCCTGGAACACGGGGAAGCCCGAATATATATATATTTTTTACGGCGCATCGACGTCTAGGATATTAGCGCCGACATCTAGAGTGCATCGAGGAATTTTCCCAACGAGCCGTGAGATGAGAAACCTCGTGGGAATCGAACCCACTATCTCCCGCATATGAAGCTAAAGCGTTAGCCACTAGACCACGGGGAGACCCCAACTTTTTTTGTTGTTTGTAAAATTGTCAATTTTAGGATTTTCTTGTTATCAACAATTATTTGTAACTTCCAGGTATAATGAGGATTTCCATAGCTACATCTACTGAAATCTATCTAGGATATGAAGTTCAAAATTCTAGATGATTCGGCAGGATACATTCGTTCTCCAAAGCAATTCTGTAGTTGGCCATTTCTCATTTTCTATCCAAAATACCAAATTGAGGAAAGTTTCAATCAAGGTTTGAATTCCCCGTCGTTGTCCAAAGAGATTCCGAATAACCATCGAGTTTGCCCCATATGTGAATGGGACGAGATAAAGCTATCCTCTGAGCACGAGTCACGAAGAGCGTGCTTGAAACAATCGATTCCACTTCCTAGTCGATATTCCTGCGTAATGGCCGACATCGCTCTGTCGCGAAGCCAAAACCGCGATGCCGACCACAGGGAAAGCCTCTCAGGTCCTTGGGCCGCTGGAGAAAGCGATATCTCCATGTTCTAATTGCTGCTGACCAGGCTACGTGACAGAAGGCCCTAGGCTATTGGAGTCCTCATTACGCAAACCTCACTCTCGATTATTAGAACAATGACGGTGAAACTTGGCGGTGACGGTGTCTTGGTGGATGCAAATCAGCGGGCCAGAAAGGCTGAGGTGATCCTTAGTGTGAAGCCATGGTGGTAATAATAGGCTGCCTCTTTAAAAGTTAACCAAGAATGGTGAACGACTCTCTTTGGTAATGACGTCCGTGGTTGCCAAAAGTACTAGCGGCGTTCAACACACCGGTTCCTGTAGATCACCGAAGTTAAGCAACGTGTGGCGAGGCCAGAACTTGGATCGGTGACCACTCGAAAAAACCACGTGCCGTTGGCATTATTAAAAGTCGGCGAAATATTATAGCTCAGCACTTGATAGGCAGTAACAAAAAGCATCCGCGGCGAAAGTAGGCTCTTTCCCAAAATTCTTAGCATTTCGATTTTTCTCTGTTGTAACCGTTGTCTCCTCGAGGAATATCGTCTTATGTACAGCTATCCATATTTGGTTCAACAACATTAAAAAAAATCTCTGAAAGAAGTCACCATACTTCATGCTGGATTCGAACAAGTCTGTGAAGCCTAAAATAAAGAAGCCAACCGAGGGATCCTAAAGAGCAGTATCGTCCCAACTTAAGTAGTGTTGCCGGCTTTACAACTTCTAACTCATCTTTATTTAACTGTTTGGACGTAATTTATAAGTTGTTATTTCATATGATGATCAAGAGGTATTTATTCAAAGTTTCTGAAAATAATATTTCATTTTCATTTACATTCCAATTAATCCATAAAATTATTGATGCTCCCAAAGTTAGAGCTTGTTACTTTGTTATAAAGTCATACTGAGCACTTAGGAAAACTCTAACTGAATGGCTGATAACTTGACTGGCATACTGAAATATACATTTTAATGTTACAGTTTTTGTAATAAGTTTATTTCCTAAATTTTGCGTCATCATGAAACAAAGATGTTCCCATTTGGGAACAATAGCCTATTCGGTTCATATGCTTCAAGTGGTGTAATTTATTTTTATTTATAGTATCCATTCTGCCTTAGAGCTAGATACAATTTTTTTTTTTTTTTTTTTTTTTTTTTTTTTTTTTTTTTTTTTTTACAATAAAAATATTGTGAGACGGAAGCCCATATGTAGAAAATAGATTGCAATTTTTCGAACAAATCAGGCAATTACACAACTAAATTCTTTAATAATAATAATAACTAGTTACTTAAATAGACTGATTATAAAACTGATATGTACACTATTGGGTCGCCCTATCACCTCTTACTACCTTATTTTAAATTTTTTATTTCCTTATTTCAAACTGCAGTTTTTATTTTTTCTTCCTGATCGTTAAGAATTTTTATCATTTTAAATGTGTAAAACATCTTATTTAACATTTTACATATGTAAATTATTATCCATCTGTAAAACTATATTATATTCAAAGCTCTATCACATTGTAAAATTCCATCATATTTAAATTTCTATCGTCTACCTGTGTAAAATTCTCTCATATATGCTATATCTTCTATCTGTGTAATATTTGACCATATGTAAAGCTCTTATCGCCAAAGGTGCGAATATTTTTTCTTTTTTCTTCCTGTTTGTTAAGAATTGTTGTCATTGTAAATATGTAAACCATCTTAGTTAACATTGTACACATGTAAAACATCACACATCTGTAAAACTATATTATTTGCAAAGCAGTATCATCTTTCAAAGTAAACGTCTATCATATGTAATGCGCTATCATCAATCTAGGTAAATTAAATCATACGTGAAGCTCTCATCGCCGTAGCTTCAATAATTAAAAAAAAAACACTACAATTCTAGTTAAACACATAATAAGTTGTCATTATACGAATTTCCCATTACCATAGTTCCCGCATACATATCGTGTGGTATTACAGAAACAAACACACACATACTCACACCAAGAAGAGCCCTATGACGAAAACGTGCTATTTTCCACAGAATTAATAATTACCGAATGTTTGTTAATCTTTTTGGTGAATGAACCTCCCGCGAGGAGACCTCGATTATATTAATTTTCCCGAGTGAACGATCCGGGCTGTCAGAAGTTCTCACAGACGCAAGAGAAGAGTTGTGAAAATACTACGGAGATTCGCGCCTCTAGAATCAGTTCACATGGTGGTGTAGTTGAAGGTGTTCCTCAGGGGTGAATGTTAAGCTGTTATGGATATTATTTTACCTAGAATGGTAATGTACATTCATTATTAATTTCTAGATTTATTTCGTATACATTATTATTATTATCAGGCTGTACCGTATGAAATGTCAGTTTTGTTTACTTTGCGATTTAATCCTTTCCCTTTTTTATTTCATTATTTGCAAACATCATTGTTATTCATATAGAATTAAAGTTCTTTTCTTCCTATTATTTAATCAGTAACTTGCGTACTGTGTTGTGAGAACGATCCTCTGAGAAAAAAACAAAACTTAAATTATGACTTCAAAGGAAATCCGTATTATTTTTCGTTATGAATTTAAGCTCCGTCATAGCGCTGCGGCGTTCGGGGAGGGAACGGTGAATGAACGAACTGTTTACCGGTTGTTTTCCAGGTTTCGTAGTGGAAATTTTGACCTTGACAACGAGGAGCGAGGAAGGCCAGAAACCAAGCTTGACAATAACCACCTGAAAGAAAGGGTTGAAGCTTGCCCCTCAAAAAGCACTAGGGAATATGCCAAAGAACTCGGAGTAGGAGCCACGACAGTTTCAAGACATTTCAAGGAAATCGGCATTTCCAAACTGACATTTCATACGGTACAGCCTGATATTATGGGGGGGGGGGGTTCTCTTCAGTCTCCTGGGATAACACATTCTTTCGGGGGCTGTGGCCCACGGACAGAATTGTCTTTTCTTTTTTTTTTAATTTTTCTTTTTTTTTATGGACGTTCATTTAAATTTCTTTTTACCGGTCTGGCGGTATCAAGCAGTACCGCTTACTGAGCTTTTTTGATAAGTTCCTCCGACTGTTTCAGGTAGGCCTTTGCGGCGACAGTCTTTTTTGGAATGAGCCCGTCGGTCGAGATTATAACAGCTGTTGTCCTTGCGAGATCCAATCTATACATGTCTTTCAGCTCTATGGCCAAGTCTTGGTACTTTCGCAGTTTCTCACCATATGATTTCCGGATATTCTCATCATTGGGGACTGCGAAATCAATAATATCGGCGGTCTTACTTCCCTTGTCAATGATAAGAATATCCTAGTTTATTATTATTATTATTTCGTGTTTAACTGTGTGTCAAAAATTGGGCTATTAACGCCGTGCTATCTACAGGTTGCCACCCTTTTATAATACCAACAGCACGTGGTCGGTCACCCATTCAGGTACTGACCACGCCCGACGTTGCTTAACTTTAGTGATCAACGGGAACCAGTGCATTCAACGTGGCTATGGCCGTTGGTTATTATCATTACTATTTAAATTTTTAACGTCCATTGTTAATAACTAAGAATTTTAGGACGGGTTGACTGTAGGTTACTACCCTTTTCTAGCCAGGATGGAGCTGATAAAACTTTTTTTTCGAAAGAAAAGCCACCACCTTATCGTGGGAATCGAGTGTTAAGTGCTCACGCCTTAACACTCACGGCCACCGGGCCTCCAGTATACATAATTAGTTGTTTTATATCGATCCTAGTATACTAGTGCTAATATTCTGTATCATATTCCCTCTGAACGATGAAGCTCAAACGGAACAATTTATAGCATAAATTACTAAAAAAAAAAAAAAAATTGTTGGAAGTTCTTTTCAAGGTGTTCCACAAGGGGGAATGTTTGGGTGTTATAAATATTATTTTACCTTGTTTAGTAAAGTGTATTCTTGATATAGTGCTAATATCCAGGATTAAATGACTTCTGAATGTAAAATTTCCTTTCGTTTGCAATGTTACCTTGATGTCCAACTGACAAATACATAAGCGGATTTTGATTCTGGTCTCCTAATATGTTAATTTCCCACCACTACTGAACAAATAATTTAGAAATGAGAATTAATGAATAGAAAAATAACGAGCTAGAAAAAAATCATCTTCCGCGCCAAAAAATGAGTATGAAACTCAAGATAGACAAACACTGCGAGAGGGAAACCGGAGCAGATGATCGTAATGAGAGTACCGCCGAAGCAGGCTTAAGTGGCGTTCTCAAGTGGCGGTGGTTAAACCGAGAGAGAGAAGAAAGAAATCTCAAACGGGAGAGAAGGAAGCCGCAAAATGCCACTTTTACGAGGAGCTAAAAACACACCATTAGCCGCAAGAGGCTCCGCTAAACAAACAGTTACGGTTTAACGGGAAATCTGCCCAGAAGATTACTCGTCAAGGATCTTGGGGAGTAATTGTATGAGGATTATATCAGCAACGAGCGATCACCGATATATGCAAGAACAGAATGCAGAACAAATTGCAAACAAAGTATTGGTAACTTTGCAAACAAATTATTACAGTTCAGTTAAATCAATTTCATGAAGGAAACCGGGATATATAATTAAATATAACTAACATCACAGATTCATTTAGGAGGCTATAGATCCTCTCCGGAGGTGTCCAAAAAATATCTGGGTGTTAATCTTAGTAAATATAAAATACTTTTTTTTTTCTTTTTTTTTTTTATGGCGTATCAACCAATCTTGGCTATTAGCGCTGTATTCTAAATTATCTTAATCCTTTCCATAATAAATGCATATTTCAATAAATTCAATTCGTACAATTCAAATAGAATCCAAGAAGTTTTTTTTTTCTTTTCGTTTACCTTAAAGAAGAAAAAAATAGTATTGATACTATTTATTTATTTATACATTTGTGAGGACGCGACTATGGCAATTCATCACAAATATATATATATATATATATATATATATATATATATATATATATATATATATAAATGCAATATTGTAAATTCCTGAGATTAATGGTACACACTACAAAGAGGCATGGTACTAAACTCTATGACAATTTTCAGATGTGTCAGATTAAAATTGTTCTGAAAACGTTATGATTTTCTAATATAAGGTCAATTATAGAAGAAGTTTTTATTAATTGTTTGAAATAAAATTTAATGATAATGCACTGGTTAATTTATTGATACTAGCATTTAGAGAGACATTAGATTCATATTTTCTGCAAAGGATTGAATATCTGGTATTGTAACATTAAATTGGATTAAATGGATATTGTGTCTATTATTGATGATAAATTGGATAGGTAAATAGAAATAAATGTTAAGTAAATACGTTGTTAAATAATGAAATTTTAGGATATGTGTTCACTTTCTTTCTAGTATGTAGTTTTTGCAATATTACGTAGTAAAAAAAAAATAATAAAAATATTAAACGTCTCCTGACAATTGTTCCCATTTGGGAACATCGTATTGTAATCACATTTCCATTTTAGCAAATTAACTTCAATTAAATAAGGTAATAAAGTTATTAAAAATTTGTTTTCTTTGCAAGAAATATCATCTGGATTGATCTCCAAAATTCATGAACTTGTTGTAGTTTTGGATATATTATGCTTTATGCTTGTTCTCGCCCTATGTCGTAAAAAACTTGTATAATAACTCCAATAATTTTTATATACTATCAGAGATATATATTTAACAATGTAATGTTACATTCTTTGTAATAAGTTTATTTTCTAAATTATTATGTATACTTCAACATTTTAACGATTTCTAACTTTCAGAGCTTTGCCTACTGTATTTTCATGTGTGTCATTTCTGCATTTAAGCTAGATACTATTTCTTCTTTTTTTTTTTTTTTTTTTTTTTGTACTCGTTCACGTATATTCTACCGTAAAATCGTAAAACAATTATTCTGTAGAAGAAGAAGTCGTAATGTTAATGTTTACATTATTTAGACCAAATAGATAATTGTTTTTTGTCTGTAAACAGTTAACTATGTAAAAATGTCTATAACAAAAAATCCATTTCCATCAAAGAAAAAATTACACACTACGCCACTTTTGTGAGGTCTGAAACAGAGAAAAATATTTGAACAGTTAAGTAAACAAAGAAAACAAAAAAGTTTCACATCTTACATAGCCAATTTTACTGACAAATACACACTATAGGGAACTTCAAAAATAACAAGCTATAAAAACTAAGCGTAGCAGGCAAAAAGGACTTTAATAGTTAAGAAACTATTAAATTAAACAAATTCAACGTTTTAAGCACATATGTCCTAAATCGTGACTGTCCCATCGAAAATTACTTCAAAAACATTTTTGTAGCACATTTATTAAGCTTTTGAATGGTTACTGTCGATTTAACACGATTTCCCAACCGTTAGTGATATATAAGAAAACGTACGAAAATCCTAAAACTGCTCATGTATGTTAATAAAAAATTAAAACATTTTAAACTTTCAAGGACTTATTTCTTAGAATTTGACGGTCACATCGAAAATTAATTCTTTTAAATGGTTCCTGTCCATTTATCACGAGTTTTAGAAATTTAAGAAAATATACAAAAACCCTAATATTTTCTGTCTCTATATTAAATATGAAATTAGTAATTATAGATCTTACGTCCGCAAAATTATTTGCTAAAAAAATATATATAATCAATTAAATCCCTTTTATGGGAAGATAAAAAATATATATAATCAATTAAATCCCTTTTATGGGAAGATAAAAAATATATATAATCAATTAAATCCCTTTTATGGGAAGATAAAAAATATATATAATCAATTAAATCCCTTTTATGGGAAGATAAAAAATATATATAATCAATTAAATCCCTTTTATGGGAAGATAAAAAATATATATAATCAATTAAATCCCTTTTATGGGAAGATAAAAATATGTATAATCAATTAAATCCCTTTTATGGGACGATAAAAAATATATATAATCAATTAAATCCCTTTTATGGGAAGATAAAAAATATATATAATCAATTAAATCCCTTTTATGGGAAGATAAAAAATATATATAATCAATTAAATCCCTTTTATTGGAAGATAAAAAATATATATAATCAATTAAATCCCTTTTATGGGAAGATAAAAAATATATATAATCAATTAAATCCCTTTTATGGGAAGATAAAAAATAATCTCACTGGCATTAGAGGTTTGAATTCGTGACTTTAAAAGAACGTAAACTATTTATGCGTAAAGTTCACGGCTCTTTCAATTATACAACCAAAGGCAACTAGACGCACGATAGAGCTCTTAAATCAAGCATTTAACTTTTACCCTCAATCGCTCCCTTAAATAATAATTTAAAGCATTGCACTGAGTGTAATTGTTTTTAATTTATAGTTTTAAAGCAGTCACTGCAATTATCGTTAAGTCATATTAAATTTACAAGCACTTGTGTGTGTAATTGTGTATACATATACTTATATATATATATATATATATATATATATATATATATATATATATATATATATATATATATATACACAGGGTGTCCCAAATAAGACGGCACAAACTAATTTTGCGGCCAAACAGTTGCCCCGAGAAAGAAATGTCAGAGGCAAAAGTTGTAGGGCTTGACCTAAGATTTATAAATATGTCGATTATTTAACATATTGACCGCGCATGTGCGCTCGGCGCTAGATGAAATGTTGGGGTTTGCAGATGACCCCTATTATTATGCACATCATTTTAAAGGGAATCAAAAAAAAAAAAACCCTTCGCTGCAAACCGCACTTCGATATCTTTAAAATCAAATGAGTTTATCGTGCGATTCAAATTTTATTGTTTTAAATTAAAACGATTATTTGGAAGCACTTACAGAGGTCGGTTATGAATGTGTGATACATGACTTTGAGGTATTTTTTCCTCCACTTTCTGAAATAAATATGGCCGACCCTCTAAAAGAAATTTTTTTCCTAATAAATCTAATATAATTGAAAATAAGGCAAATTTTTTAAGTATTTACTCTTTAGGGATTAACTAAGCTAAATCTAATCATTCATGTTATCTATCTAATCCTTTGGATCCGATATTCCTTATTGGATTATGGTTCATTATTTTGCTTTTGTTCATTATTAGTGTAATATTCGCTTTCATTCATGAAATTCACAAGTTGTGAGATTGTGGATATGATTATTTTTTTCGGGGAGTGTATATATATATATATATATATATATATATATATATATATATATATATATATATATATATACACATTTTTAGCACGTTTTCTGCCTCCCTAGGAAACCAGCTACTTGGGCATTCCGGAAGAGCCGCATTACGAAGCTTCCAGATACACGTTTTATTAGCAATTAGACGTGTTACCATTTTCGAGGCCAGATCTATAACTCCTGTTGAGGAAATGGAAAAAAAAAATCTTGCGTTTCTTAATGTATTCTTGTGTATTTCGAAATCGGTTGGTAAATCGTAGTAAAGAGAAAATGTCTAATCGGAAGCTTATTAAATTCCCTGGAAAACGGTTTTTTGATTTTTGATGAAGCGAACAGCATTTAAGCATTTGTGGAAACCAATGCTTAAATGGATGCTCCCAGTTTTAATGTTGTTGCACCTAAAATATTGATTCGCTTTGAGACATCATTGTACATTTTACGTGAGGAGTGTGCCAAACACCTCACCTTAAGATTGTAGAATAAAATAATTTTTAAAATTTAAAACTACCCCATTTCACAATAAGCTTGTGGATTTCAAATTTTATTTGAAACATGAAATTTATGTTGCTCGTAATGTTATTTTAATGACTAGAGCACGGGAATTCTTTATTTTATGTGTTTAATAAAATAAATGTTCATCAAATTTAGATATTTTTGAAACTGCAACTTAAGAACATACAATCATTATTATTTAATTATTATTAATAAGTGATCGCATGGCGCTAATAGCCAAATAGTTGATGTGCCGTTAACCTTCCAGTAGTGGCGCCCCTTTTTGGGACGTCCATAGTGGCGCTGCACCTCACAGGTGCAAACCCTATTTCGCGCCGAAACATTGGCCTTGTCAACAGGATCACATTGACATTTAAGAGATATAGTAGTAAACATCAAAATATATGAAAAAAAAATTATTGACATTTAAACATTATTTTTTTTTATTTTTTTTTTACGGCGCATCGGCATCTACGCCATTAGCGCCGTATAACATAATGTATGTCAAAATAACTTTAGGAGCTGTCTGACACTTCATTGCTGCCCAGAGCAATATTATGACCAGCTTTACATTCCTTGCCAATAAGATATAAGATGTGCATAAAATTTAAAAAAAAAAAAAAATTATGCGCGCGCCACTAAAGTGATCGCTACTATGGCGACTACAAGCTTTCCAGATGGTACCTGTATGTTCTAATGAACCAGCATCGTAATTAGAAATTTGATTCACTTATAAACAGAGGTATGGAAACGTCTGTAATATTCCAGAAAGCCAATGGTTATTCAGGAGATGTCTGCAAATGAGACTGTATAGTTTATTGTTGTGTAAGTAGGAGAATATTGTATTTATGTACTGGCTGCTGTACATCAACAAATTCGTTCATCTCATGTGGGATATTTAGTTTGTGCCGTCTGCATTCCGTAAGTAGGTGTTTTACGGTGAAGTATCTATTGCACATATTACAGACTAGTTTGTTAACTCACGAATACACAATCAAACAGATACTGATTTCGCCTTTTAAGGTACCTTGATGCATCAGTTTTTTTTTCCTTTTTCTTTTTTTTACATTTATTTATTTATAAAGAGGAAAAATATATAACAATCTGTTCCTAATACCACTTTTCTTTTTTTTTTACCATTATTCTATGTGGAAACTTAAATTTTAGCACGAATTTTACAATATAGGAAATGAATGTGAAATAAACCCTTTGCATACATAATCCACTTGACAAATCTCCCTTGGAGACCCACACATTTACAAAGTAACCATTAATAATACACATGCATACTTATACTAGAGAATAATAAAAAAATGTATCTATGCATAAAAATATGTTTAAAATTAAAAATAACATGGAAAAAATTATATGTAAATATACATCCTTATGATCTCTTATAAGATGCCCCTTAGGTATTCGTGACGTCATCTTATCGTAAGTAGAGTGTGTCAGCCACATTAAACAGATCACTTTCGTTATTCCTTGGCCAACCTCGTTCGTACTGCGCCTGTTTCCCGCGCGCGGGAGTGCTAATACCCCTCGAGTTGAATCTAATCGGCCTGTTTACGGGGATGGCTGTATGATATCCCAACCTCGCCCAGTCGGTTCCCGTCCTTCCAGCTGCGCACATGGTCACTCTCTGTCTACCCCCTCCGCCATCTTATCCTGTCGTGAGTTATCAGTTCAGTCTTTTCAGTTTTATTATCTATTTTACGTTTGTTTATCTGTTCTCATATTTTTTAAGTTATGTTTATATATATATATATATATATATATATATATATATATATATATATATATATATATATGTTTTATTTTTATGTCTTTACATTTTCCAATCAATTATTTTTGTATCGCTATTACTTACTTCTATGATAGCTTATCAAAATTTCATTCATTCGATAATTTCGACAATTTATTATTACATTCCGTTTTGTTTTATTACATTATAATATTTTTTCTGCATTTTTTAGTTTTCATTCAGTTTGGATATTATTTACAGTATAATAAATTGATAAAACCTTAAACATGAATCAAATCAGAAAATTATTAGATAGAGGGGTGGGTGAACCAATTTCTTATTGACCTACTAAACTAGTTTGTAATAAATGATATTTTATACTCGTATTTCATACAATTTTGTCAACAAATATTTTTTATGTGGTTCCTCGTTTTGTTTTATGAATTTCTGTAATTTACTGATCACAAATCGCTTATGACGTTTTATTAAATATACCGATGTACGTATTTAGCAGCTATAAGTGTTAATGTGACAGTGACGTAATGCGTTTTCTTTTAATATCGTCATAACGGTACGAAAATATGATTTGATTAAGATTTATAATTTTTTGTAACATATAAATCTGTTGCCGTAAATTTGTCGATAGGATTATACAATTAACAGTGGACTTAGTTTGTTAGTTAAGGACACTTGTTCTTGAAAAAAAAACTCTGTACGTAAAGATGAACCACAATAATAGATAAGTTTTAAATAAAGTTATCCCTTGCTAAACAATACAACTTAAAAAATTACGAGTTAACCACATAATTTTCCTGTTTATAAATTAAGTATTTTTTTAATTGGCTCCTTTATTGTTATTTAATGCAAATAAAACTAGTTGCGTAGAATTTAATTGTGTCGTAAATATTTACATATAAATAATTAGTATATACCTAAAATAATACAGTAAAGCGAAACAGTAAAATTTAAAACAGAAACGAGACTGCGCCAAGACAGTGTGCATTTTGTGTTCTTCTTTGAACAAATTATATTAAATTAAATTAACCCTGGAATCACAACATGATGAAGCTGTTACAAATCTCACAACGTGGGGTCATATAAGACCCCATCTATTCTTTCGACGTGGGGTCATATAAGACCCCATCTAGTCTTTCGTAATTCTTTTACAAATTTCGTTTTAGGTTTCTGAAATGTTATTTTAACATGACTACCTAGTATAATATAACAATTTATAACCGAATAATCTTATTTAATTGAAAAATGGGGGAGTGGAAAATCAAACATCAAAATACCACAAATTTAGACAGAAGTTAGTTTGAATATTTGTCCTCTGAATATCAACATTAAATATAACGTTTTCTCCTATAATATTTTGTCTTTATGACTGCTAGAATAAAAAAATACTATAATATGTATAATTGGTTTAAAAGGAGAAAAAATATAGTGACTTGAATGTATGCACATTATAATGATCAAAAAATTAAAAATATTGTCATTCATTTATACAGTGAGGGAAAATTAAATCTACAATTTTCCTGTGTTCGGCACACAGACTTTTTCTACACTTTGGACAATGTGTTACAGCTTTCCTGTCTTTTTTTAAGACCAAAAAACCACATGGTATAAATGGCCATCCTCTTTTTCACTCGTATCACATACTTCACCAATTTCACTGTCTTCACTATCCAAAACCTCTCCAAACTCTCTGTTTTTCGCTTCTACAATTTTCCAAAGCAACTCATTGTTATTTTCGTCTTCAGTGAGAAATAATTTACCGTTACACATACTACATTCGATGAATAAAAATATTACATTAACCACAACGTGGGGTCGCCCGTGACCCAAAGGCTTTATATACGTTCACAGGGATAGGAATGAGAGAAGCCTGACTCTCTATTATGATCGTCTTGTCAGGACAGGAAGGTAGAGGATCGGACATGTTTAACAGCTGGAATGAGTAGGAGTTAAAAAATATTTCCAGAACTCAGGGGTCACGGGTGACCCTACGTTGTGATTCCAGGGTTAATATTACAATTACAATACAGTGAATTATTTATATGTGTTAGAATATTTTATTGTATTACACATTGTCTATATGTGCTTCTATTCGTCAATAGTTTATACAATTCATGTGGTGTCTTCAAGTTTTATCGTTCTGCGTTCTGTGTACGTTCGTTATGTCTGGATTTGTCAATAATTATGATTTTGTCGGTTGGTCGGTTGAATTTGGTTTCAGGGCAATCACCTTTTTGGATATAGTTTCCCAATTTTTTTTTGTTTGTTTACTTCTTATTTCTGTGATATTTGAGTGTCAGTAGTATTGTATTAGTGGTAAAATTATTTAATATTTGATAGTATTCGTGACGTACTTTTTTTTGTATTAAATTCAAATTGGATCAGCAGTATATGACCGATTCGGGGCACAGCAGGGACTAATTCTTCGCTTCTAAAGGTTTTTCTATAATTTAAAGATTGGCTTCTTCTACCAAAGCTTGCAATTACACAGATTTTATCACACAACCAGCCAATTAATTGATTAAATTGATTTTTTGGGAGTTTTATTATTTTTCGTCGCATGTGGTCAAGAAAAATGTGGTACACTGGTTGTAAAATATTTTTTTCCTAATGGTTTTCTGGCTGCCAGAGCTGCATGTGCTTACCACAGCCTGAGAGAGCTGCAAAATATTTTTTAAAAATAACAAAGCATGGAAATATGTCGAATTAAAAGAAACATGATAAAACTTGGAACATTTTGTTTTCAGCTAACGAACAAGCATTATTTACTACCTCAGGAAGCCGGCTGTAAGTTCGTGAAAATGTGAAGTTTAAAAAACCTTTAAAAACAAACCGGGAAGCAGTAGAAGATGAAATCATCCAGTGAGGAAGTTCAAATGAGAAAAAGTCCGAATCATTTTAGCGCGTTTCCATAAATTTATTACCCCTAGTGTCATTTGGAAATCCATTTTGAAAACAGCTAGTCCAAAGAAATCTTGAAAAAAAGTTAGATTTTTGGTAGCGGAAATAGTTCTCTCGGACTCTAAAATACTTCCGCTCCGAAAGTCTGTGACAAACAACCAAAAATTGTTTCTCATTTTATGTATCTTCCTTTTTGTGGAAAATTATTTTTTTATTTATTTATTAAAAGTTTCGCAGTTTTTAGCGATATACTCTATAACAATAAATGATGATTACATAAATGATGATAACAGTGATTACAATAAATGGTGATTTAATAATAAATGGAGATATGATGATTTGACAATAAATGGAGATATGATGATTTGACAATAAATTGAGATTACATGATTACAGAATTCATACACGTATACACACATATATACATATGCTTATATTATTGCACTATATCTATGTTAATTGTTTATATTTACATTATACATACATTATACATTATTAATATCTATAGACTTATAGCGTTCATTAATATATCTATATAATTTTTTTTATTCATTAATATTCTTATTAATACATTATTCCTTATTATTATATATATACTTATATTATTATATATATACTTATATTCCTTATTATTATATATATACTTATATATTAAATATATACTTATATTATTAATTGTGGAAAATTAATATTACTGCTAAAATCAATTTAAAAAAACAAAGCAACAAGCAATAAAAAACTGAGGTAATCAAATCCAAAGAAGAATTCAAAGCGACGAAAACAACATTTCTGTAGTTTTAAGCACTTATTTCTCCGATTAAGTCCTATTGTAAATTACTTTAGAACCTTTTTTGTAGAAAATTTAGTAATGGTTCCCTTCGACATTCCACGATTTCCTGACCGTTTTTGAGATATTTAAGGAAATATATGATGATCACAAAACTATAGAGGAAACGCGCTAAATTAAGATTTTATACATTTCATTTATATTAGGGTGTCAGCGATGTCCTCAACCCATGTTAATATGAACGTTAATACATATATAATTAATAGAACTTCATGATGTTTCATTTGCGAACGTGACTTAGGATCTCATAAAACGTTATGATCCGTTTATGCACGAAAGCTCGCCTCATAACCGCCGTTTGTCCGGTTAATAAGCGTCCGCCAATCCTTACGGATATAAACAAAACGGACTTCCACACCCAGTACAACAGTTCATCCGTAGAATCTAAGCAATAACTTAATGAGATATAAGCAGCCGTTTTAGAAAGTCATTTACTATAGTCGGATATTATGAGGGGGGTTAGTGTTTTCCAGTAAAGGCCCGGGGGTATATTCCAGTTAAATAACGAGTGATCGTTAAAGGAGTGCTGGAAATTAATGTAGCTAATGTCCGCGTAGCGTTTCGTGACCGGCTTGCGACCGGGACCACTTTCACGAACAATATGGTTACCTATAGTAGCGGCGTATTGGTGGAATCGATGTATCGAAAATAGTTCACCGGTTAAAGTAATCGATTTGTTCTTTACAGTGTGACTATCGAATGAGAAGTGAAATCAGATACTCCAGAGGAGTACTCAAACATATAATTAAAAATGTTTATTAAAAACATCAAATCATTAGCAATAATAATATTAATGATAAAATCTTAATTGACAAGCAATAAAAGAAAAAATTATAAATTTATCAATATTTAACCCTAGGATCCCCTGTAGGGGCACTTGAAAACCTTCACGCTAATCTTTTATTCATATCTTCGACTATAAAATTTAAAGAAAATAGAGAAAAATCCATTAGTCAGAAATAGGTACATTCTCCAATTATTTTTGCATAAAATTTTTTCTTGCAAAATATTAGTTGTTGTTGCTACAAGGACTTGAAGAGCTCACCTCTGGAAAGTTTGAAGCCCTCTAAAAGTATCAAAAGGGGGACCCCAAAATTTGGATCAATATTTTAGCTTTAATATTTATTTATTGATGGTGAATTTATAAAAATTCACGAATATATTCATATACATTGAGATATTTTATATATAATGAGTAAAAATTATTAATTCAGAATATTGGAAGATTTCTCCCATTAATTTTTCCCCCGAAACTAAGTTATTGCACAATAAATTAAAAAAAAAAAAAGAAAAAAGAATAACTGTTACATAAGTTATTTAGAAATTTTAAAATTTGATATTCAATTTAAAATTAGAGAAATTCAACAAGGTATTTTGGAAAATATTATTGCTCAAAATAATGAAGTATTTTTTAACTTTTTTGTTTCCAAAATGTAGATCTGCTTTGTCTATATTTTATTGTTTAGGTACATACTATGTACCTAAACAATAAATGTACTACATAGCCGCTGTTTTTTCTTTGATTGTTTTTATATATATATATATATTGTTTTACAATCTTTTTTGTTTTCTTCGACATATTTTATATAGTTTAGAAATTAATAAAAAAATTGTGTCGATTAATAGGATTATATCCATGTTATTTGTAGCGTAAGAAATGCAACCAAGATTACTAGCCTCGGAAACAAAGGGTTGGTTGGATTCCCACTAGGGGGTGTAGCGATTTCTTCCAGGAACAAAAGGAAACCTGTAGATAACCAGTACCAAAAATCTATGTTTGGTATAATTTGGAGTTAAAATTTATAAAAATAAATATTGGATGAAATTAAATGAAATAAAACAAATAAAACCCCTTTGGATTTCGAAAATTTACGAAACACTTACTACAAAAAGAAATCTTACTAAATGAACCACTAGAAAATAGTGTTTAGCAGTTTAGCAGTTGTACAAGAAATGGGGTCGCCTAAATATACCGGAATACGTTCCTTGGATGAATTCATCCATCTTGAATGCGCATGATCCGAATACAATGAAAATCGAAAACAATCATTATAGGCATTTACGGGGACAGGTTTGCGTAATATATCGATTCCTTCCGAAGATTGTATCGACCTTGATCAATATCGAATACTGGTAAAAGTGGTTACATCGAAAATCATTTTACGAATAAATAGAAAGAAGGAAATATTTGTAGTCTGAGTCATAAATAATTAAATCTACAAATAAAATAAAAAAAAAAAAACATTTGTAACTCTATGATTATAGAAATATTGATCTGATTGGAATATCAATCAATCATATCAATCTGATTGGAATACAAATCGTGTTCATGGCTGGTAAATGCTGTCCAATATTATAACGTGTTTTTCCTTTATTTTGATTGTTTGCGGACTTATTAAAATTGTTTGACAGTATTTGTTAAAATCAAAATAAGGTAAATTAAATTATATAATATAAATGAATAATAAATTGATATAAAAATGTAATCTTTTGTAAAAAATAATTTCGGAGATAGTTCATTTGAAAACAGGACATATTTGCCAGAAATGAGAGAAGGAAAAAATAAAGAATCTCATAATAAGAAATTTAATTTTTTTTTTTTTTTTTTTTGTGGCGTACCAACAACTGGGACCCATAGCACCGATATGAGAAAAATTCCTGCGGGACTCGAACCCCCGTCTCCTTGCACCAGAATCTATGGCGTTATCCACTTGACCACGAGTAGACCCGAGAAAAGTGTTATAGAATAGGCCAATTCACAATAATATATATACACACATATATATATTTAAAAGTAAAATGTGTTGATTAGAGTTGGAGATAACATACTTGATATTCACCTATTTCTGAGGTTGTGTGCTTTGACCATGTGTACTGAGTGTGTGTATATATTTATTGTGTGAAATCTTTCTGAGATAATAAACATTTATTGAATATTTGTTTATTTCTATTTGTTTAGGGTTAACGTTTCTTCAAGTATTTGTTAAAAATCAGAGCATTTACAAAAAAAAAAAAAAAAAATAAATAAGAAAAAAAACTATTTGAAGCCGGTGATAATGTAGTAGAAATATGCAGTTTATTTGCGCGAAGGACAAGGATGCAACGGGAGTCAGATGCAGTTTTGCGGTGGGTGCATTTTGCATAGCCAACGAGCCCCACCATATGCTCTAATTGCAACAGCGATTTTCAACGCTTCGCCTGCATTATCCGTGTCATTATGTGATTACGAGTGAGCGTAGCCTTCAGCTGGTTTTATACGCATCTTAATGATTCATCAATTACTTTACGGGCGGAAAATGGCGAGCCTTTTAATTCAGGAATTTATATTTTATTTTTTTTGCTGTGAAACTTTTTCTTTTTTTTTTTTGTAATGATGATAAACTTCGTATTATTTGATTGGTTAGTCCAGAAATTTATCAATCACACTATTTGGCGATATTTTTTTTTTCTGTTACTAATGCATAATTACCTTCGTGCGAAAACCTAGAAGCTTCGATGGTCCAAATTTAATTAACTTGAATAAGGACGTTACACCGGAAAATTGAGCTTACACAACCTCGATTGGTTGGAAGCGCATAAAGAATAGTCCAATGCGTATCTGTTTTGAATTGGATGCTGATTGGGCATGCTAATTTATGCGGAATATCATCACAACAACTCAAATAAGAGTAATTGATATATGCGTAAATCGAATAATGAACCGAAATAGTTTAAAATAAAAAAAGGATAAAATAACGGTTTTAGTACTTCTTTCGCTCATAACTCAATATTCGAGCTAAAAACTTTTCCAAGAAATCATATCGTGAAACTAATAAATTCGATTGTTAAATTAATTAAAAAAAGTTTCTGAACCGTCTAAATCTGTAAATTTTCAATCTGAAAATTCGTTTTCAGTTGAATGACTTAGTTTTGCTAAAAAAAAAAAAAAAAAAAAAAAAAAAATGGAATGTTATAGGTAATTGAATTACAGATATTCGACACATTGAGAAAGTAAGTAAGTCATTGGGAAGTTTAAAAAACAAAACAAAAAAAAAAAAAAAAAAAAAAAAAAAAAACGTGTTTTTTTTAAAATGGTGCGGGCCTTTTTTGATACACAAATATCTTAGTTATTGTTATTTCAGTTGTTCGGAAAACATGCCCGTAAATATTATCACGCCCCCTCTCAAGACCCAAATATATACACGTTTTTACAGATAAACCCTAGACTAAAAAAAATTGTAAATTTTTTACTCCTAGTCTGAATAACATTATGGGAATGATACTGGACAGTTAACTATGCACGGCCGGTCATAAATATTGTATATACATGTATATATTCATTGATATATAAAAGATAAATAATTTTTTTGGGGGTGGATATAAATCCACAAAATAAATTTTAGCCCTGGTAACTAAGAAACCACTAGGTACAACAGTTAAAATAATAATAATAAAAAAAATAATTTAATTTAAATTTGAACGCCCATTATTATTATCTAAGAATTTTAGGACGGGTTATGTATAGGTTACCACCCTTTTCTAGCCAGGATAAGGCTGATGCCTTTTCTTTCTTCTAAAAAAAGCCACCGACCCATAGTGGGAATCGAGCCCACGACCCCTAGCACAGAGTGTTAAGTACTCACGCCTTAACACTCACGGCCACCGGCCTCCAGAAATGTATTATATTATGCGAATATCCCTAGAAAATCTAGGACCTTCCGAGAAAAAAACAAATACTAGGTCAAAAGAATGCATTCCGACAGGCAAGATAATCAAATATGAAACATTTATTATTTATGCTTATGAATGAAATTTCTTAAAGCAAAATTGGCCTAGAAATTATCCCCGCTTTGGCATTTATGACATTCCACCGGCTCGAATATTCCCAATCACGTGTCAAGAATCCACGTGACACCTCTTTAATGACTAGCCATCTGAATTGCCTCAGCTGACGTCACTCAGGTAGACATTTAGTGTCCATTTGTCCTTATAATCGGTATAATTTCAATATTATTTTTAGCGCGGTTCCTCCCTCCCCCATAGGGAGGAACCCCGCTTATAAGGTTGATACAATGAAACAATCCGGAAGTGCCGACTAGAAAATTTTGCGTTTCAGAACCCCTAGAGACCGAAAATGATGGTGGTTCAAATTTGTATATATATATATATATATATATATATATATATATATATATATATATATATTTGTCTGTTCGCTCTGTAGGTCGAAGACGAATGGTCCGATTTTGATGAAATTTGGTACAAAAATCTTTCGTCTAATTTGAAAGGTCAAGTTCGTTGGCCAGCAGAATCCGTCCACTGGAAGATGGCGTTTGTGGCGAAATTCGCGCAAAAAAAATCGAAACGCTTGAGTCCATAAGCTTGTAAGTACTCGTTTCATAGGCTTCTTGGGCTAGCAAAACGAATGAACCCATTTTTAAGCTATAAGCCATCATAATCCTCTTCCAGAATATTTTACTCGGAAATATTTTATTTTTTTTAATTACATTACACAAATTATTTAGCCCTACATGATTCGCGGCCTTAGTTTGCAGCCCATCCAGTGGACACTGACTCAATTTTTGCTCAAACATTGGTTTTAAATACAATTCATTATTTTACTGCATTATTGATGCAACCGTTCTCAAGAAAAGTGGAAAAACATACAATTTTGGGTTCAGGTACTCCAAAATGACGGATTAAACTTCAAACGTTTCACCTTCATTGTATATTTTCATACATATCTCGAAAACAGTTATGACATCTTGATTAGTAGATTGTGATCATTTTGAAGCTTACTTGTTGTTTTTTTTTTTTTTTTTTACTTGATAGTTTGGTTACTTTCAGCTTAGGTGTATTGAAATCCATATATTCACATGTCGGCCGTGAATGGCCTATTCTTAAGCGACATAAGACAACTTCTTCTCTATTATTTTTTTTTTTTTTTTTTTTTTTTTTTTTTTTTACGGCGCATCTACTTCTAGGTCATTAGCGCCGGCATCCAGGGTACAGCGAGGAATTTTCCCAACGAGCCCTGAGATGAGAAAATTCCTGCCGGAGGTGGGGATCGAACCCACCATCTCCCGCTTATGAATCCAAGGCGCTAACCATTAGACCACGGGAGACCCCTCTTCTCTATTATTCTGCCTTGTATTGTCCAATCACCGACTGTTTGCTTCATTTCTTTGGTTTCTTTAATTTAGTTTAATTTCTAAGATATTTTTGTTTCTATAATATTGGGGAGGTAAAATATATGTTACGCCCGATTATGGAAGTATACAAGAAATTTCACGATATGGAGACTATCTAGAAATCCGTACAATCTTTAGAAATGCCATGCTTCTTTGAGACGTGTTTCCAATATGACGAATACCCCGTTCGAAACAGCCCCTTCAAGCGTGAAATTTAATATACTGTGGAGGCGTTTTCTCTGAACGCATTACGAAATTGGTCAAAGATTGTTATGTGAATAGCTGTCACTGGTGTGTATGTTTGATTTTTCAATTTTACCTAGCTCAGTCCAAGCATTTGTAGACATCTATTAGAAAAATCGTGGCGTCTAATATGTTTGCACAGAGAAATCAGTGGTTTCTTTGCCGAACTGCCGATTATGAATCTCTCTGGGTTTAACTTTTCTTACACCCATAGAGGTTTGGATAAGAGGTAAATTTATATGGGTAAGTAACTGCAGGGTCCTTAAATCGTAGAAACTATGGTTTATTTGTATTTCATTGTTTTGTTTTCATATTTTTGTTTTCGTTTGGAGTATTCATTAGCTTCTTATTGTTATATTTTATATTTTTTTTATATTCTTATATCTTGGATTACATAATTTATTATTTTTTATTACTTTTTTTAATAGATTTTTTGCATTTATTCATTATCATTATTTTTAGGAGTTGGAATATTTTTTCTCTACCTGTACCCCCTGTAAAGGGCACCATATAAAATGTAGAGCCAATTTTTCATAATTCTGAAGTATTAAAATGTGTTTCTTCATTACTTATAGAAAAAGTTAAAAGAAAATTGTTCATATTGTTATTGGCATTGGTAGGTAATTGTAAGTATTGATCATAGTCCAACAAAACCAAGTCCTCCACATGGTGTCTTTTACCTCTAATGAAAACTTATATTATTTTATTTTTCATTTTATTTTCTGCGTTATTTATGGGAAGAGCATATAGTGCCCAATATAATTATATGGATCGAAAATCCACATTGATTAAGTGGTGTTAAGTCAATTTAATAAAGAATTGAGTGACCCACCACGTGCTGTTGGCATTAGAAAAGGGTGGCAACCTGTAGATAGCCCGGCGTTAATAGCCAACAGTTGATGCGCCGTAAAAAATACGGTGTCCTTTACTTTCGGGGTACAGATGTATTCCTGACAATGTTTAAGAGCATTTGCTACATTCCGAGTTATAATTCTGTGCTTGAACATTGATTCATGTTGTATGACATGTGGTTAAAACTTGGGAGCTTGGTTCAAATAGAGGTGGAGTTTCTTAAGAGATAGCTATGTGTCATATGCTGGGTTCAGAGCACAAGAAGACCAAGTCTATTTTTGGCATATTATGTTGTAATGGCATTGAAGAGTATTACTAAAATGGCTCTTTCCTGTGCTACAGGAGACTAAGTCCTAAATTCATTATTTTGGCACTTGTAGCAGTTCTTGCTATACATCTGGAAGTCATTCTTATTTGTTTTCAGAGCACAAGAAGGTCAGCCAAAGTTACAAATATTTTATAAGCAATGGTATACATAAATAATGTCAGTGTTTAAGTTGAAATCTTTTTAAGACTTATACTGGTCAATAGGATTCGTACAACTTTTCTGCAATTAAAAGGCATAATACACATTTTCTGAAAACTGTATAACATGGACTTGGTCTAGTTGTGCTTTGAGCCCTGCATATGACTCTGGATTATTCGGAGTTTTGTTGTTACCACTTTTTCCATTCGATTTCCTCTTTATGCACTTCTCCATAACTTTTTTTGTGGTTTTGAATCTTTTGGGCTTGCCTATTTGAGGATGCTTATTCCATATTCTTTCCCAGTCGTTTCTGATTCAACTATTAGGTTATTCAGTCAATGTAGGTTAAATTTTAGGCTATTCCTTAATAATGTTACAAGGGAAAGCCGAGGAGTATGGTGTTATGCAAGCCAAATGGTGATGATGTCTGTCTGGCGTTGTGGTGATTGGTGTCCTGTGGTGACGGGTGTCCGTGTTTGGGTGTGAATGTATGCAAAAAGGCGGAGATAATCACGAGTAAAGAGAACCTCTTTGTATCATGGCTTTTAGTCAGACTCCTGTGGGAACCAGCGCTGTCACTCTTTTAAGGTCACATCTCTCGTCTCGAATTCTTCGGGTGTCACTTTCACATGGACCCTTAGGGACCAGAGGATTTTAGGTCGGGTTCGATTCACTTTGTCCATCAAAGTTGTTTGTGCGTGTGCTTTGAGGTGTCACTCACTCACTCATTCATAGAATATTGCGTTATTATTCTGTTGAGATCTGTAGGAAGTAAAAAATACTGCAGGTCTCTGAAATGTTCTTCTTAAAGGTTGAACCTTGAATCCTCAATATAGCACAAGACGTCAATACAGAAAAATATGTGATTAGGAAGGGCCAGGTAATTGTATTTGAAATATTAAGTTAAATCTAAGTAGCTCCTATATGCCGCTAGTTTTCACTAGATAAACTGACTTAGATCATATTAAAAAATAGAGAAGAAAAAATATTAGAAAATATCCGGGAAAAAAAACAACTAAACTGACAGAAATCAAGTAGTTAAGTAAAGAAGGCTACAAACGATTCAGGCAGGCCTGTCAGTTAGACCTGAACAGTCCGCCTGAAAGCCGGTCGCCTGAACGTGTATATATTCCAGCCGGTCGGTCAGTTAAGACTGTTCATGCCGCCCGAATATATACACGTTCAGGCGACCGGCTTTCAGGCGGACTGTTCAGCTCTGACAGGCCTGCCTGAATCGTTTTTAGCCTGCTTAAGGAAATAGACGAATACACTCTGACATTAAAAAAAGTAACTTTACAATTCTAGGGACACAGAAATACCATGGATTCAAAAGTGAGAAATGAGGACCCCAGAGATCGAGGGGGCTAATCAACTCAGTGAATGTTTTGAGGAAAATTTAGTCTAAGTTGAACATATCGTCGATACAAATACTAAGTATCGAATGTCAAAAAACGCATTTTCGATTTTCAATCTTTACTAATTTCTGTTGGACTGATGGACGGCAAACTCTCGAATCATTTTTTTTTTTTTTTTTTTTTTTTTTTTTTTTTTTTTTTTTTTTTTTTTTTTTTTTTTTTGTGTAAAAAAAATTTATCTTTATTGGTAATTTACAATCTGTACAGTTATGTACAATAAGTAAATATGGTCAAAATATACATAAAACACAGTGAATGAGATGAGGGGAGAAGGCAGACATTACTGCCACTCCCAATGAATGTTATGGTATTTCTTATTTTAATTAAAAATTGGTCTCTTTTTTAAAATATATACATTATATACAATATTTACATTATTTTATAAGACAGATCTCTCGAATCTAAGTTCACTCAGTGAACGGGAAAGTAACCTGGTTTAAAAGGTCCAATCTGTCGACTATTTGACTGTCCAAAAGCAATGTAATGAATAAAAGTATTTTCACTCTGTAAAGTGGAGATTTTCACATTCGATACTTTGCATTTGTATCGGCGATATGTGGTAATAGCAGAAACTAGATTTTTACAGTTCCGATCTTAATAAACGAATCCTCAGGTCCTTATCTGTTTATTATCGATGATACATAATAGGTACAAAATCCGAATAGAATTGGAGTCTCCGCACATAGACCCCTTAATTTCCTTTTCGAATTAATATTACAAAAGTACACCTGTCAAGAATATCACTTGGGTCTTTCTAACACCCACAAGATTACTATGTTTACAACCCATTCCTGTATCTAACTAATTATTTTCAAAAATGTCATTTAGACCCCTTGACTTCGTATAAGATCATTAAATAAGTATCACGCAAATTTACGTTTCTGACATCGACACATTAAAATACCAATTAGTCGATTTGGAAAGCTTGTTTGGGGGAGATACAAAAAAAGAGTGGAGGAGCACATACAGCCACAAGGAAAGCCAAACTACTCAAAATGGTGTTAAATGTATTTCGCGTGGTCATACCGTCTGAACTCAAAATCAGTCCCTTAACATGCTTAAAGGGCCCTATGTGGTAACTACTGTAGAAGTATATGATTCTTGTAAATGCCGCACAATAAGGAGGTTGTGTGGTCAGTACTACGCTCCGGCTGCATGATTTTCCCCTTTTCAGGTACCCAGTAAATTAATTTAGGCCTGGATGGGGCTAGGCGGGGTCTGAATCTAACCTCTTGACCGACGAATCTAAGTGCGCCTGAGTTCTGAACTCGGCTCCTTCAGAGCATGAGTGTAGTTATGCCAATCTCGCCCACGGCCCTATAGATGAAATGCTTTAAAGTTCAATCCTGCTCTATTGAAAAAAAAATAAGGAATAATGTCCCAGGAAAATGTTACCAAATTACATGAATGTCCTGAGAATTTTGCCACGTAAGACCAGCTGAAAAGCGTCGGAGCAAAAGCGAATCTATCGATCTTTGCATACGTCTACATGCATAAATTATGCGGGTCTTGGACTACTGAATTCTCGCCCCATGCCTGCTTTCCCCTCGTGTGTCTCTATACCCCCCAGTGTTTCGTGATGCTGGGTGGACACCCTCTCGGTGCCACGCTGTCTGCAAGTTAGCGTTGTGTCCCCTCTCTTGACAGCTAGCGTAGCGTGTTGTGTAACCCGGACAACACACTGTAACTGGATCATCTTGGAGGCGTGAGGCGGGGTTCGTTGCGTAACCCGTGTCCAGGGTCTCCTTGCAGAGCAATGCTACCACAACGGTATGAAGTGGCAGTTTGACGTTTGCTGCCCACATGTACTTCACAGCACTTGCTTTATGAACGGGTACGACTCATTTCATTCCTTTCTATTATGATATATGATGATGATGATTGTTGGTGCCAAAAACTATGAAAGGGTAAAATGACATGTCTTAATATAAAATATATAATCTTTTATCGATTACAGTATAATTAATATTAATATTGGAAATTAGGGAATATCCACCTCGGCAAAAGTTTTTTATTTCACGTTACGAAATTCAAGATTTTTCAAGAACACTAGCATTTTAGGTTAAATCGGTTAATAATCTGGATTATTCAATTGTTAAATTGTAATTATAGTCAGTGAGTGAGCACCTGAACAAACGTATATTATCTTCTATTGAAGACAACACTTGGCAGTTCATGAGGTCTATAATTTAAAGTATAAAATAAAATATGGAGGCCCAGTGGCCGTGAGTGTTAAGACATGAGCACTTAACACTCCATGCCAAAGGGCCTGGGTTCGATTCCCACTATGGTGTGGTGGTTTTTCTTTATAAAAAAGAAAAGGCATCAGCCCTATCCTGGCTAGAAAAGGGTGGTAACTTATAGATAACCCGTCCCAAAATTCTCAGTTAATTTAAATAAATAAATAAATTTAAAATATATGCACAATGAAAAATTGTTGGGCTGTTAATGCTAGATGTTTATACATTAACACCATTTAATAATGCCAACGGCACCCATCCTGTTGGTCACCCATCCAGGTCTACGCCCAACGGTCTTTCAAATTTATGATCTACGGCAAAGGTTCCCAAACTAATTCGAAATTTAATATAATAAGACACTTTGGGTGCGTTAGAATTATTTTTCCTTGTAAACGAGGCCGTAGTTTCAACGTTGCTATGGCTGTAGGCTGGAAAAAATGTTTTATATCAGTTTTATTTGTGTAACCAAGTTATTTATTTATTTTTTTAATTTATTTGACAACCATACAAAAAAAGTCCGACTCGCAGGAAGTGCGTCATCTTAGCGCGGTTCCAGTTGTTTTTTTTTTTTTTTTTTTTTTTTTTTTTTTTTTTTTTTTTTTTTTTTTTTTTTTACGGCACATCTACATCTAGCTCATTAGCGCCGACATCCAGGGTGTAGCGAGGAATTTCACCAGCGAGCCGTGGGATGATAAAATTCCTGCCGGAGGTTGGGAATCGAACCCACCATCTCCCGCTTATGAATCCAAGGCGCTAGCCATTAGACCACGGGAGACCCCGGTTCCTGTTCATATCCCTATTCTAATTTGAAAAGCATAGAATAGAAACAGATAATATTTTCCTCGGCCTTTGTTCAAAGGGTTTTATGGCTGGCTATACCTGGGGTCAGGTCCGCAAGACCCTAGAATCCTCTTCTACCGATACTTCATTTCATACGTTTCAATGAATTGGAAAATATCAAATATTTTCACACATTCCTGTGTTCTTTTACTATAGTAATAATTCTACAGATAAAATCAATTAAAAAATAAAATAAAAAAACCAACAGCATAAAGGCAATTGAAAATATTCAAAAGACGTCAACGAATCTTTTTCTCTTGGCAAGCTATATTTCTAACAATGAATTGTTTTTCTTATTTTGCCTAATCTGTTTTATTGTAAAATACATTATCCAACTATAAGCAATTAAAAAATAACAAGGAATAAAAACAGACAAAAAGAACAGTTCGAATAAGCAAAATCAATTACTTTAATGTTTTAAGCACTTATTTCTCCGATTGACATCGCCTAATCAAAGCTTTCATCAGAACCTTTTTTGTAGAGCATTTAGTAAGCTTTCTAATGGCATTCTTTCGTTTACCAAATTCTTAACCTTTTCCGAGATATTAAGGAAAATATACAAAGTTACCAAAACTTTTTATGTCTGTTAATAAAATATTTTATTCTAACCCTTCCTTAACTCCAAACGTAACCAAAATTTCAACATATTAGTTTTAATGAAAGTAGAACATGCAGAAAATGTTTCAACTGAATCCCATGATTCTAAGTACCCAAATTAAAAACGGTATTCAAAAACTATTTTTCCAATTTTCTCGAAAACGGTTAAAGCTATCGCCTTGAAAATGGTTTCATTCGTTTCCCTAGCCCAGGAATCATAAAAAACGAGTACTTAGAAGCTTATGAACTCAAAAACGTAAGCGTTACGATTTTTTCTGCGCGAATTTCGCCCCAAACTCCATCTTCCAGTGGGGGGATTTTGCTGGTTAACGAACTTGACCTTTCATATTGGACGACTGATTTTTGTACCAAATTTCATCAAAATCGGACCATTCGTCTTCGAGCTAGAGAGCGAACAGACAAATATATATATATATATATATATATATATATATATATATATATATATATATATATATAAATATATACATATATATATATATACAAATTTGAACCACCGTTATTTTCGGTCTCTAGGGGTTCTGAAACGCGAAATTTTCTTGTCGGCACTTCCGGATTGTTTCATTGTATCAACCTTATAAGCGGGGTTCCTCCCTATGGGGGAGGGAGGAACCGCGCTAAAAATGTTAACAAAGTGTTGACAAAAACTTTTTCAGCGAAGATTTCAGCGAATATCGTCCTACCGACCTCGGTTTTATCTCATTTTCTCTAACAATTTTAACAGATGATACTCGGCAATGAGGTAATTAATATGTCTTGACGTAGGCCTTGTAGCATAAGATTAGTCCGTAAAACTAGAACTTGAAGTAGTTTTAGTGTTTTTGAAGAACATCGGTTGATGTGAAACTGATCGTGCAGTGTTTTAGTTTTGGTTTTACTGCGCGAGGGACCTTTAATTCTTTATCGCAGTGGAAAGATATAGTTTAATTTCTTGGGTTTTTAGAAGCTTTTCTTCTGCTATACCGGAAAATATAGTATGAAGGTATATTATACTTTTTTTTTCATTTTTGACGGTCGGATACACCAAAAGATTATGTGTCTAGAAGTAAAACCAGAAGAAACAGACAATGGTCCTGCGTCATGGACCATTCAGCGAGCATTGCTGTCATTTCAACACATACAAACGTCAGGATTTCTGTGTTTTGATATCAACCCTGCTCCCGGTTACAACATCCTTTATGTCTGAGCACCTTTCGCTCATCCAATGCCTTTTTTGGAGCATTTTCCTCCACATCCAGCCCTGGCCGGGGTTCTTGCGCCATGCGAGGTAATGCGAAAATAAAAAGGTCCTTCTTAAGCGATCGCTCGAGAATATTGGCCAAACCAAGGTCCCAAGAGGGTGTCTTAATATGATTTATATATCCTTCAGGAGATGATTTGGAGAAAAGGAACATTCTGATATTTGTTTTCGACTTAAATTGACTTTTAGGAACATTTGTCATTGGAGAGTTTCAAAATGACCTCAGGGGATGGAAAAATGACCAGGCAATCAGTCAACGGATGAATCGGCATTCCGGGAGTCATTAAAGAACTTCATATATGACCTCCATGGATGTTTCATGGAGCAAGATCTTTCAAAACATATACCCAAATTTCTTATAAACAATTCTGAAAACTTCGGTTTCATCAAAGGCATTTTCAGTTGATAAGTGAACCGTGGACAATTAAAAAAAAACTGAAATAAGTCTTCTAAGAAACGGGGATTCTTTTGTCAGTATTATTGCTGACATATGCAATCAGTTCCTTCATGTCATAAATAATGTCCAAATTACGTTGTAATTGACTATCAGTCAATAGTTTAGTCATATGGATACAATGATACCTGTATAGACCATACTCTGCGCACTGATAACAAAATGCTTCAGTTTTCTTCATTCTTTGTATTTATATATTTATTGCTAGTAATGGACGCGATTAGCGAATTAGTTGAACTATAAGGGAACATCAGCTTTGACAAAAATAAGATTTTTTTTTTTTTTTATTTATTTATTTTACGAGCTTCGCAACGACGGCGACTTACTCTTTTTTTTTTTTTAAGATACAGTAAAAAATACAAATTTATATGTTCACAATTATCAGTAACTTATAGTACTAAATACAACAAAAGTTTGAAAAGAGCTTACGACAAAAGTTAGGAGGTTTGTGTTAAGAATTATGTGCTAAACATTATTTAGAGCCTTGCTTTTTTAAATGTAGTTAATATATTTACATGACTTATAACTAAAACTAACAACAATTTTTTATTAGGTCATGATTGAGTAATAATTACATAATAGAAAATAAAAATAATAATAATAATTACACTATAGAAAAAAAAAAAGAAAAATTCTTTTGTTTCTTCAGATTCTGTGATACAAGTTTATGTGTTTTAAATATTGGAGTATAGAGTGTATGTATGGACTACCCTCTGTAAGAGAAAATAAGATAAAGAAATATATTTAATTGTGGAAAATGTAAAAAATAAGATAAAGGAGAAAAGAAAATGGAAAAAATAAGATAAAGAAATATATTTAATTGTGGAAAATGTACAAATGAAAATAAATCTAAATGTCAAGGATGGATAATAACAAAAAGAAAACTGAGAGTAAAAAGTAAAAAAAAAGCTTAATTTCATTACATTTTGTGATAAATATATACATGTAGTTTGCAAGTGCTTAAATATCTGATTAAATTAATGGCTACCATTGGTCAAAAGTACTGTAAGGTCAGCGGACATGTTCCGTTTTTTTATAATTGAAGGGGTCGGGGCAAAATAGTGCCAAGCAACATTTTGAACAAAACGTAGCTGTAGCTGCTATTTGTTGGATATTTTGTGATAAATATATATATGTAGTTTGCAAGTGCTTAAATATCTGATTAAATTAATGGCTACCATTGGTCAAAAGTACTGTAAGGTCAGCGGACATGTTCCGTTTTTTTATAATTGAAGGGGTCGGGGCAAAATAGTGCCAAGCAACATTTTGAACAAAACGTAGCTGTAGCTGCTATTTGTTGGATATTTTGTGATAAATATATATATGTAGTTTGCAAGTGCTTAAATATCTGATTAAATTAATGGCTACCATTGGTCAAAAGTACTGTAAGGTCAGCGGACATGTTCCGTTTTTTTATAATTGAAGGGGTCGGGGCAAAATAGTGCCAAGCAACATTTTGAACAAAACGTAGCTGTAGCTGCTATTTGTTGGATATTTTGTGATAAATATATATATGTAGTTTGCAAGTGCTTAAATATCTGATTCAATTAATGGCTACCATTGGTCAAAAGTACTGTAAGGTCAGCGGACATGTTCCGTTTTTTTCATTTTTTTATAATTGAAGGGGTCGGGGCAAAATAGTGCCAAGCAACATTTTGAACAAAACGTAGCTGTAGCTGCTATTTGTTGGATATTATGTTGGACTATCAGTTGAAATGGTTATGATCAACAAGATTAAGTAGCATACAGAGCTTGTAGTCATATTTTAGTAGTATTTTCATCATACACTGATGGTCCTACATAATATCCAACATATAGCAGCTGCAGTTAAGGTATGTTAAAAATGTCTCTTGGCACTATTTTGTCCCGACCCCTTCAATTGTTCTCGTCTTTCACAATCTGTAAGTATATGACTTATAGTAACCAATTCGTTACATTGTCAACATGTTGGTGCGTCTTTTTTAGTCATTAGGTGTCCGATGGTAAGAAGAGAAAATGTTCAATACGGATTTCGCCTAAAACTAAATCTTCTTTCTGGTTATCTCTTGTCGTGGATGGCTATTCTATTACTGTTTGTTCAATTTGTCACAAAATTGTGTAGCTAGAGTTGTTCTGGCACAGAATTTGTATTTTCCTCGTTTAATAAGTTGTTAGATCGTCTTGCCACATTTGTTTCTAAGTTCTGAAATGTGGTTTTCGAAATCAATATGATCAAATATGAACGTTCTAACTAAACTGTTCAGTAATTTTGGCTCAAAGTGACGACAGATGTTAATTGTTAGAGAATAGATTTCCGACCTATGCCTTAAATGTTTGCACCTCCGAGTAAATTAGCCGATAAAGAGATGCTCATCGGGTAATTACCGGTAGAATATCACGCGACTGACGGCTCATATAAGTCGTGAGCGGCGAATATGAGCGCGTAGCCACCTCGTTCTTCGTGATCCCGGGCGGTTCGGCCGTATCTTTAGGACCTGGGAAATTGCTATACTCATCTTTGAAATAATGAACCAACTCTTAAATTCACCATTATGGCTCAATCTCATCAGCGGGAAATTATAAGAAGCTTTATGAACTTTTTTTTAAGTCCTGAGATTCGACAAAGATGAAAGTTATATATTTTTTGTTTAATTTAGGAGAGAATGGAAATTTTGCACAAAATACAGGCTTTTAATAATTTTTACCAAACGAATCATGTTTTGCGGTTGGGCACATAAAAGAATCATTATTAAATGTCTTTGGAAATTGTTTTCGATCCAAATGACCAGGTACTTAATGTTTGTTTATTTGGTATTGAATGTGATATGCATCTTATCGCGATAGTGGCCACATTCCTTGTTTTGATTTTTCACCATCGTGAATTACATGAAGCACATAAAAAACGTCAAAAGGGCTTCGTCAACCAGAAAATTCGGTCCATCTGAAGGTTTGGGTAGGAGGTTACTCCGGACATAAATTATTATAAATCCCCTAGTGGTAATTTTTTTATTGTTCGTGGCAGTCGTTATTTTTACTTCCTTGCCAGGAAATTCGTTTCATATCATGCACGGCTAAAGAGGAACATGTAAAAAAAATGCAAAATCGATACAATAGAAGCTTCCGTTGAATCTACAAATAAATTAAATAAAAAAATAATATTTGAACCAGCTGTTACATAGAAATAGATTTTTTTTTTAAATATAAAATTTAACGTCCGTTTATAACTGATACTGAATTTAAGGGCAGGTTATTAATAGCCACCCTTTTTCTAGCCAGGATAGGGGTGATGCCTTTTTTTCGGAAAGAAAAGCCATCAACCCAACTCACGGCCACTGGACCTCTTTAATACTAAGATATTAAAGGAAAACTATAAGTAACTAATTTGTAATTATATAGGTTATTTTACGCACATTATTTAGAAATTTGGCGTAAAGTATCAACATTTCTCAGGAATGTTCTTATATTGTCACTGTCAACTTGATTATAAGGTTGTTTACTCTCCGATTTTGGATTAGCAGATGTCTGTAAGTGTATGTTGGTGTAGAATTTGGATTTAAATGAAAAATTATCTTGACAGGAGTATTTATATTAATTTTAACGTATACTTATATTTTTTTTTCGAGTTTGGCCAACTGTGGATCGTGTAGAATCTAATTTTTTCTGGTCAAACTTTTATTTTTCTCTTCCCACAATCTCTTCATCCTATCACTCCTGATCTTTTTCTGCTTTTCCGATATTACCAGTTTTGTCCGGTTTTGTTGTTCTCTTGGAGATTTTGATGTAAACTCGGTGTCTAATCATTTTTTATCGCGTATTCACATTTTTCGGTTTTCGACCGCTCATATATAACACAGATTTTTTGAACGGTGTTTATAAGTTACTACCCATTTTTAACCAGGATATGGAAATGCTTAGCAGGAATTGTTCAATGATGCATTGAATACTGATTAGAAAAATCGGATTTTTTCAAGGCCATAGTTTCTTTAATTTATTATAGTGAAAGTTATAGTAATTTTTTTTTTCGAGAAAGCCGTGTTGTTATAGTACGTGAACAGGAGTAAATATATAAAAAAAGTGGACAATTCGCGTGTACAAAAGAAAAAGATAAAGACTTGAAGCGAGTGAGTATTTACGACGGGCGAGTGTGGAAAGCAACGACGACCTCGAAATAAGACACGGTTTTTTTTTTTTTGGTGCAAGTCCGATTCCTTCTTAAATGTGGTCGTACACATGTCTCGCACAGCTGGTGAACATCTCGTTCGCCGAAAGCCGTCCACAATTCATTTAAGCTCGGTGGCTGGAAGCTCTTCGACTTAAGGGGCACAAAAAAAAGGGGGGCAAAAGACTCCGATAATGTGACAGTTATTGCAAAAAGGTTCGTTAGCTTGGAGGCCGTGATGCCATTCAGTAAGAAAAACATCTCCCCCGCTCTCGGTCCGGCGCGGCTTTCTTTAATGGGGCACCTCGCTGGGATCCGAGTGGCATGTACCTTTCAAGAAATGTTATGAAGAAGTGTGCATCAGCTGTCATATATTAATGGATATTTTTCTCGGAGACGCCACTGCTCGCCTAGGAATGGCTACCATTCGTCTAGAATTGTTTTCTTTTGTTGTCGACAAGGAGCTAAGTGAAAATTACCTTTGGACAAGAGATTTTACGGGGTCCCGTGCTAGGAGTTCTACAGAAATTACTCTTTGTGGAAGAACTTCCCAGAGCATTTCTTGTCCTGCAATTATGTTTTCTCTCACCACCGAAACACAAGCAGTTCCAACCAATTTTTGTTGTTCTTCTCTATTTTCTTTGTATATCAAATTTTTTGAACCGCTTGCTAGAAACAGACAATTCTAAAAATCACTCTGTCACCCATTTCATGTATTGTTCCCGATCTCTCTCTCCCAAAAAGATAGGGTTACCACTAAAACACGAGCTCTCACAAACAATTTTCAATTATTTCCTCTATTCTTTGTATATCACATTTTTTGAACCTCACGCAATTAAAAAAAAAAAAAAACACGTTGTCACGCATTTAATGCTTTCTGTTCGATCCTTCTCTCCCAAAATTACAAGCTTATCTCTAGAACGCGACCAATTCCCCCCAAAACAGTTCAGTGATTTCTTGTACTTTTTCTATTTCATTTTTTTTTTTAACTACTCGCACAAACAAAACCATTCAAAAACCCGCCCTCTCATCCACTTCATGCATTGTTCCTGTTTCTTTCTTCCATAAAAGTAGGCAAATTCATTCCCACACAATTTTTTTCAAATTTATATAGCTATTTCAATGTATGTAACCAAAAGATTGCTTCATTTATTATGTCTAGGGCACTCCAAAGTAAAAGTTGAAAAAAATACTTGTTGTTCTAAATCTTTATAGAGCCCATTTTCTGGGCACTAAAAATTATAATTTTTAAATATACATATATACAGGGTGTATCGCCACTTGATGAAAATTCTCCAAGGGGTAAAACTTGAAAAAAAAAAATGTAGTTCCAGACATATGCCGTTCTAGAGGTTCCGTGTTTTTTTGTAGTACAACTCCAATTTTCTCTGCTTGTACACAATTATTTCAACGTTTCATTACATTTTTTTAAAACAGCATTGATTTTTTTTTAAAGCTAATGCACATCCAATGTTAACATGTATCTAATTCAAACCAAAATATCAATTCAAAAAGTATAAATTAATAAAAGCTTCTGTTGAGTGGATTGTTTATTTTATTTTATTGTTGTTTTTTTTTTATTTTTTTTTTCTCATTTATTTTTTAATATTTTTTTTCTTTTTCTTTTTTGAAATTGAATATAATGAATTTATATTCTTTAGCCTTTATATAGTTTTAATTGATTATTTTTATGTGAGCAAATCACCTTGCCGTTGTGAAGCTCCATGAATAAATAACTATAAAAAAATAAAAAAGCTTCTGGTTCACTGGTGAGATACTTGTGAACTTTGCATGTGCATTAGCCTTAAAGAAAATTTAATGCTGATTTTCATAATATAACGAAACGTTGAAAAACATGTGTACAAGTAGACACTTGGACTTTTACTACAAAAAAAAAACACGTTTTTTTTTTTTTTTTTTTTTTTTTCTAAAGACCCTTTTGAACGGCATATTTCTGGGACGGAGTGAGATAGAAATGTGTTGGTGGTGGTGTCGAACTAAATTTTCTGTCTTGTTTTAGCCCCTGGAGAATTGTCATTAACTTGCGATACACCCTGTACTATAAGAATCATGTGTTTATTACTCCATCCGCAGTTAGGAAACTACATTTTTTTATTAATAGCAGTTTAATGATATCACCTTAAAAACGATCTCATTCGATTCCTTGCATCAAAATACCTCTACAAGTCCTACCTAGAAAAATACTGCCACAAAACTGCAGCATTTAATCTGAACTTTGTGTATATTTTTTAATACATAACGAATGATCTTAATTTTTCTTTCAAGTAATCAAAAAATAAATAGCCTGTTTAGTGATATACAAAATAAAATAAACAACCAATTTGTACCCCCATTTCTTTATATAATGAATTCTAACATCTTAAAGGTAGGAATTGTCTGGGTACGGTTCTTATTTCTTAATGAAACTACATTTTACAAGTGAAAATGAGTTTTATTGTTAGCCGACGTTTCGGCTTGAAATTCAAGCCTTCATCAAGGATGTAAAACAAGTTGGACAGAGTTAATGCGAGTTTATAATTTTACAAAATGGTTCTAAAAATAGAATTTATAAATTAGTAGTAACTCTGTCCTACTTGTTCTAAAGCCCTTATGAAGGCTTAAATTTTAAGCCGAACCGTCGGCTAACAATAAAACCGATTTTCTTATAAAAAATGTAGTTTTATTAAGATACCACGACCAAACCCTGAGAATTTCTATCATCGCATCACCAACTTTTAACGATCTCCTCTCAACTAACATCTTAACGAGTTAGCCGTTTTGAAGATAGAATATTATTTTTATTTTCTTGACGAACACCAAATTTCTAATAGTTTTATTGTAATAAAAAAAGAGCATCCCTCAAATATTCATTATAAAGTTAATATAAAACAATAAATAATAATTAAAACAACTTGAAAAGAATGGTAACTTGGCACTTAATCTGCTAGCTTAAGGTTTCCAAGATGTTTTATTGCTCTGGGCCCAGTTTTTTTCACCCCTACTGTTTTGCCTAAGAGTGAATTATGAAATATGAAAATAATTGCTCCTAGTTTTATTTTCATCCCTATGAATATTTAAAGGGAATAAAAATCCGCGACATTTCATTAACTTTATTGGTTATCGTTCCAATGTTGGAGGCTTTAGTGCTTCTGAATGTTTGTCTTTCTTTATGTTGCATTAATTTTTTTCTTCTTCTTTAATTTTTTTTTCTTCATGTTGTTTCGCTTTTAGAATTGATAAGCTGACAAGGAGCGGTGGTTGGTTCTTTGCTAGGATTAGCATTTAAATATCCGTTGCGTTCAAAGGTTGCGTTTGAATATTCATTAATTATATCTGCTTCAACCGTGCTTAGATTAATTGAGTTAAACTTGAAATGCTTTAATGTCAATGAAAAAAGAACTACATATCAATAATTATTGAACCTGTTGCGAATTCTTGCTCTTTCAACACACTTAGTATATATATATATATATACATATATATATATATATATATATATATATATATATATATATATATATATATATAGATATATATATTACATTTATCATTCTTGTTATTAAAATACGAGGGGCGAGGTTAGCTCAGTGGTAGAGCACTGGACTAATAAGCTGGAGGCCTGAGTTCAAATCCCGAGCAAGCACTAAAGATTTTTTCTTCGAGTGTCTTCGTTCACGGGTTGAATTCGGCCTCCCTGACCGTCCCTAGGCCAACCCAGCCTTTAATTAATTTAATAATGGGTACCTTGGGTGCTAATGACTCTAGCAGTCGAAGCGGCCAAGGGGAAAATCAGGCGGCCGGAGCGTAGTACTGACCACACTATCTCCCTAGTGTGCCGTATGGTCATGAATCAGATACATCTATAGTATCTGCCCCTCAGGGCCCTCGTGGCCTGTTACGGGACTGATTTTTTTTTTTTTTTTTTATTAAAATACGATGATACATTCATTGAAATTCAGGGACAATTAGAGCAAACATGACAAGGAAAAACACAACAGACTGCAAGAAATCAAATTTACAACCACCAACCTCCCTGGAGCATCAGAACAATAAGGTGGGATGGAGTAATACTGACAGTCTTCAAAATCGGGCAAACTAGACTTAAACTCACATATAATCTCTCGTCTACAATAAAAGAGAATCCAATTTGTGGAATATGACACACGGTTTGATCGTGTGGTATCTCAAGAAAACCTTGTCTTATTTTTTCTGACCTTTCACCGACATCACTCACGGGTGCGAAATGATTTCCAAATATTTCTGACGAAGAAGCAATCGTAAGGCATAGTTCTTGTTGTCGCTCCGATTAATTTCAAGCAGTCGACAAATATAACGTACATTTTTGATTATACGTAATGCCGGTTTATGTCGGTGGACTGAAGAACGTATCGAGAAGTTTTTTCTGCTAGCCCTTCGACTGTTTCAACAGGATTTTTTTCTACAGTAGCCTGCACGAGTTCGTTGTCAAGCTTTGTTGGTCGACCTGTACGAGGCTCGTCTTCAAGCTTGCGGTTTCCCTCTCGAAATCGTCCAAACCAATTGTCGCTCACTAATGACATTTTTGCCAGAGATTTCTACAAGTTTTCGACAAGTTTAAGCAGTATTTTATCGTCTTTCGAATTACCAAAGCATAACATGGCGTAAGTAGTGCCTTGGGAGATCCAATTCAAACGATATTTCAGCACAGAATAAATAAGATTCACCAACCAAAAAAAGATTAATAGAAGTGTATTTAATGCTAAAATAAACAAAAATAAATTGAAAAGGAGGAGGCATAATTTGATTTTGATAAAGTTATATAATTCCAAATAGGTATTATAGTAGCATGTATCTTGATTGAAAATTTCCACACGAAAAAAAATTGATAATGTTTATTAACAAGTCCTGATTCATAGAAGTTTCAAAACATTTGGTCAATGCAAGCATTATGGATTCGGGTATTCATGTGTCAACATATTCTTCGCCGAAGTTTCGCTAGTCATGATGCTAGCTTCTTCAAGGCTGAATCTGAGAGTGCTTAAATTCTCATAATTAATCCTGAAGAAGCTAGCAGCTTGTCTGAAACGTCGCTCAAGAAGATGATGTCACGGCGGTAAATACCGCTCCAGAACAGCGAAATTTGCTTGAAGAGTTAAATATGGAGAAGAACCATAACACTTTGAAGAAGCTAATGATGAAATTTATATAGTTCCACAGTCGTGCCGTGTAAGTGAAACTTGTCGGTACACCTAAGGACTTATTGTCCCATCAACAGCCGCCATACTGGTCAGCGACACATCCAGTCAGCTGTGACGCAACCCCTTTTTGTGCCGATGTCTGTCCGACTCTATCAATTAGCGCTGTGTCTGCTTATAGGACGAGTCTTCCTTGTAGCGTAACTGTAGCAGTGAAGGTTCTCATGACAGCTGTTAGATATAGCTCAAGATTTCCGGCAGCTGAGGGTCTGGCTGTGTTGTATTGTTGTCTAGATGGCTTGGTTGGTTGTTAATATGACAGGGATCGGTTGAGATTCTTCAATTGATTGTGGCATTGGAGTTAAAATGAATTATGCTTATAATAATTAATGATTAAGTGATGGTGGTTACATGGTGGTAACTCGTCCAAAAACTGTTTAAACCCAACGTTGAAATGAAATGAATTTTTTTATTCTTATTCCGGGACACATGAGAATAGTGAACAATTTAATATGTAATATTATAAATAATACAGCTTGTATATACTCCTAAATTAGGGATTGGGTAAATCATGCAGGGATAAAAATTAGTGGCGGAGTCGGGATTTGAAGGTTTCTAGGCTGGTAGAATGGCGAACAGACCGAGGTAAGGAATTCCATAGCGAGGTAGCACGGGTGACAGATGATTTTTCGAATAATGCAATACAGTGGGCAGGAATAAAAAGATTGGAAGGACGAGATCGGGTGTTACGGGAGTCAACAGAATAATTAAATTTAAGGAGTTGAAAAATATAAGAAGGTCTTTGGTATTTAATTACTTGGTAAAGGACTGAGCCGAGGAGGCACTGTCGACGATAAAGAGGGAATAGCCAATTTAGCTCCTGGTAGAAATGTGATATGTGGGAGTCTCTGGGGATCCAGGGAATAAAACGAATCAAATCATTCATGAGGCGTTTGAGTTTTGCCTCGAGATCACCAGAAAGTCCACCGTACACCATACAACCATAGTCAAACTGGGGGAATAATAGGGAGGTTACAAGGAGTTGACGGGTCTTAGTTGGCAGGAGATGGCGGGATACGTTGAGCTCAGGATAAATATGGATTGACGGGAAATATGATTTTTCCAGGAAAGGTTTCTATTAAACCTGATCCGTTTCTTAACTTCTGTAATAAGGCAGAATGAGGCAGGTAGTTATTTATTTTTATTTTTTTTTCGTTTTTTTATATAGGTGCTTTGACCTCAACGAGCATAAGCGCCAGGCTATCTGCAGGTTAGTTACTGTTTAACGGCATATCAACAATTAGGCTATTAATACCCGGCTATCTAAAGGTTGCCGCCCTTTTATAACGAGGTCGGTCACCCATTCAGGTACTGGCCAAGCCCGAAGTTCCTTAACTTCGGAGATTAATGGGACCCGGTGCATTAAACGTGGCTATGGCCGTCGGCTATTAATATTATTGTTATTAATTAAGAAACACCTTTATAAGTGGGAATTTTAACCTTCGCACATTAATGCTCCTGTCTATATTTATCTTTGAGACAACCTATCAGATTTTTACATTCTGATCCGGTTCTTTTATGGAGTCAGGAAAACCTCCGGTATCTCCGTAGACGTCATGACTTTAATATCGGGTTCCAAACCCGTGACCCGGTGAAAGTCTTAATTACCCGAGAATTTTTCGGATGAGCTCACGATGATAGACGGTTTTACCGCTAACGAACGAAAAGTGTCGAATTCTCTGACGCAAGAGGTGGGTTCTCTAATTCCTCCAAATATTTGGAATAGCTCTTCGAATGGGATGTGCTTTTTATGGGATCTTTGAGGTTTAAGGGTCGCTGGGACAGTCACGGATCTGCCGTCATGGCGCGACACTAATGAGGCAAAGGGGTTTTCGCTTCAAGAGAATCGGTCCACAAATGATAACGAATGAAATATCTCAGCTCCGTTACTCGGCTGATAACAGAACGTTAACATTTTGGTTTTGGTCTGTATTTGATTGAAAGGACTCTTACTCTCAAATTTATTATTACGAAAAATGTGAACTATTCACGCATAATAGTTTAAAATCTGCCTGGAAAACCGAAATTCAAGAAAACAAGTGCGTGGCAGGTTTTGAGGAATAATTTTAATGCGCTAAAAACAATTATTATACAGGGTTACGCCAAATGATGGACCCATTTCTAATAATCTGTATTTATTAAAGTACAAATCAAAAATGATCAATCTTTTTACCTATGGAAAGAGGAACTTTCGAAGTTTCTTTTTTTTTTCAATGTGTCGACAGTCTACTGCACGGCAAACATCTATGCAGTACCCAAACTCGTCGCACACATAGCACACAGTTTCGCAAATCGTTCAGAGTTATTGGTAGGAGGAAGATCATGAGATCTCGGTGGCTTCATTTAGGTAGCGCATAGATGTTTGCCATGCAGCAGGCGGTGGACACATGACACATTTATAAGGTATTGAAATAAAAAACAAACTTTGACACTTTCTCTTTCCATTGGTATAAAGATTGTTCATTTTGGATTCATAAGTTAATAATCACGATTTTTTTTTAAATGGGTGCATCAATTAGAATAACCCTGTATTTAAACAATAAAATTGAAATACACGGAAGATCTGTGTGCACACATTGCTCTCACGATAAAACAGGGACATCAAATTAAAATTTACATATGTAAAAAAAAAAAAAAAAAAAAAAAAAAAAAAAAGCAGCATCATTATCCAAAATTCGATGTCCTATTTTAAGGGCAAATCCCGTATTTTTTACACATAAATCACTTGTAAAAATTGTAATTAAAACATTGACTTTCAATTTTATTATTTTTCAATCAGATGTATGAATCAGCATTCCATAGAGTAAACATTCGCCTTTGCTATCCTGAAGCACTTCTAGAACTTTGACTTCGATTTCCCAACATCCGAAATTCGTGATTCGTCCTACTCTTCTAAGATCCTGAATTAATTTATTTATTAATTTAAATAAGTTGTTTTATGTCAATTATTATATATGTATATATATTTATAATATGTCAATTATTATATATGTCGATCATGCAATACAGACCTTACAATCAAACATATACTGACTGAGTGCTACTTAAGACGAGATCTAGTTATATGACATGACAGAACTCCTTGGAGATGACAGCCGCCATATTGACAAAATACCGAAACATTTAAAGAACATAAATATCTACAATAAAATATAACACCTACTAAACGAATACCAAGCCAAATTTTCTGATAAAAGCATAGCAAATATAAGAAAAATGTAAACTCATTTAAAGAAAAGATGAGCTAACAGACCATTTTATGTTGCCCTCTACCAAAACGTACTGAAGAAAATGCACATCGCTACCAAAGCGATGCATAAAAAACCAATAATAATAATATATATAAAAATATCCATTTGTGTAAAAAACCATGTGTATTGATCCAAAATATATATATATATATATATATATATATATATTTTGCATGAATTAAGTACCTAATCATTTGTTGACTTTCATTGGAGCCCGTTGCCATACACATGAAGCTCTTCAACAATAAAAAAAAAACACCAAAAATATGTCAAAGACACCTGTTAACATAACAGATAGTTTGCCAGACTCGGTTTAACTGTCCAAGAAAATCAGGAAGAGCCTTGCTATTGTAGTGACTAGGTCTTCAGAATTCCATTGTAGAAAACCGCTCCTCGGATAGCCCATAAACCCTTTCGAACAAGGGGGAATTTTCCAGATGACTGGACAGCTTTCCATTTCCGCCGTGTTCGCTTTTCAGCAGATGTCTTTCTCTATAGGATTTCTGTTCTCTATCTCTGGTAAAAACAGTACCTTGAAGTAATGAGGTAATAAAACAACAGCCAGACCAATCCCTTGAAAGGCCATTCTACACGCTTTTAAAAATATTATTTTAAGTGTTTTAGAAAATAAATATCTTGTGGAAAACCTTAATTGAAGGGATCGGCGAAAAATAGTGCCAATCAACATTTTTAACAAACCTTAACTGTAGCTGCTATATGTTGGATATTACGTGAGACAATCAGTTGAAATAGTAAGGGGTAACCAGATTAATTAGCATACACAGCTTGTAGTTATATTTTATTAGCATTTGCATCATAGACTGATAGTCCCACAACAAATCCAACTACAGTTACGTTTTGTTAACAATGTTACTTGGACCTATTTTGCCCCGACCCCGTAAATTAATGCAATTGAAGGGTTCGTGACAATAACCAGACAAGTCCAAAAACTAAAATTTTCAGAAACTTAAAAATTAGCTTCATTTGTGCTGGATGAAATGAAAATTGCTTTTATACCTACTATAAAAAAAATAAAAATAAAAAAAAAAAAAAAAAAATATATATATATTTATATATATATATACCTACTATTGACCTACTAACAGCTTAGCATTGTACATAAAATTAATATATTTTATATGAGGATAGTTGAGAAAATATAAAAAAAAGTTATAGACCCTTCTGGTTTTTGCAGAAACCTTAGTAAAAGAACATAATGAACTAATTTAATCCTCAATCAAGATTATTTATTATATAATCTTGACATATTACAAATAATGTTAGTTTCAGATAAATATTCTGAAAATAGAAGACAGGTCCAAAGACTAGTCTGTATTTTCGTGGATAACCGTTGAAGTTGTCTTTATTTTTTTATTTTTTTTGTAGAATCGATAGTACTTCACACTTATATATAATGTGACGTATCTGTTTTTTGGAGAAAGCAATAACATCAATACGTAGAGCTGAATTTGGAGAGGATGTATTTATCTCAAAATATCAATTTTTGGACTTGTCTGTTTTTGTAATGAACCCATCATATGAACTCATTATCAACTAAATTCTTCAAGGGACCGAAAAACACTAAAACCTATTACAAATACACGATATATAACCCAAATTTTTTTAACTGGTTGTTTTAAGAAAACTTTAATAACTCAAAACTTACTTAGAGCGACTTACACCACTTTTATTCTTGCAAGCTCAATTATATATAGATATTTTTCTGTTTACATTTCCATTTTGAAATTCATGTTTGCGTATTATAGAGTAATATTTCAAAATACATAGAAATTATTGTCAAGTAAAGTACGGCGCAATGGGTAGGCAAATGAGGCAAGACTTCTTAAAAAATCCACGACGAAAAATAATCCAGCCTCAGGCCAGAGGAGCACGTTCGTTTTCGAAAACCTTTCACGAGTAGCTAATAGCTCGTGGAGACCTGTCAGATGAACAATGCCATAATCAGGAGTATATTTATTTTTAATAACATTATATTAGTTACACTATGTCATTGTATGTATATATTAAAAAAAATAAAAGTACACGATGCAATTAAAGTAAAAAGATCAAAGAATGCCGCGGTTTATTTCTTCTTGACGAATGACAGCTTCATTTTACATTTGGTTGTTTGTTGGTGTTACGTTATAATCCTCGTGTCATGTCTTACTCGGATCTCCGTATCACGATTTTTGTCCCTTTTGTTACGCTACGCCAGTAAATGAAACATATTACCCGAACGTAAGTGCACTCTCCAAAACGTTTCGATGCACAGTTGTAGACAATTTTTTATGTTCGTGTGTGATTCTTAAGCTCTATTGCAAGACGAGTCCCTTTCAGAGGTTCGCCTTTTGAACAAGAAAGCTTAGAATGGGCTATTGTAGATAACTTTTCCGAATTTTCAATAGCTTTTGAACAGAAGTACTACAGCTTTCTACGTTTGGTTTGTCGTGAACAACTACAAAAGACTTCTGGAGCTGTACACAATATATGCGTTCGGTATCATCTGGAAGCATTTATTTTAGCACGTTTCCTCCCTCCCTACATAGGGACGTCACGAAAAAGTACATGTTTCAGAATTCATACATCAAGAAAATAACCTTGTATTTACATACAAGAAGTCAATGAATGATTGGGTTTCGCCTAAGATAAGACGTCAAATTTTTAGAAAAATCAACATTTCGAAAGTTTCGGCATGCTCTTTGACAGCCTTCTTAAAAAAAATGTAACGGTAATCATAATCAGATCCGACCACAATCATAAAATGAATAATTTATTTAGTACCACAAATTCCTAGAGAAAAAGAGAGCTAAAGAAGGCTGCCAAACAGCTTGCTGAAACGTTGAAAATATATTTTTTTCCGAAAAGCTGACGTTTTCTTTTTGCCAATTCCCAAATATTATTTTACTTCAAAAGAAGCCGTTTCCTCAATGGGTATTTGCAAAAATAAAACATTATAATTATTTTATTAAAATAAAGCATTATATATTTGCCTTTTCGCTCCCTAGCTGACCCGTAGTATATGGTCTAATTTTGATACAATTTAGTACAAACATATTTATTTTTATGACTTCATATTGTGAGTATGAAATTTTGTCAAATCATTATCTACAGTTTAAACCAAATTAGCACAAATACATGCGCATACATATATAACTGTATTAGACATAATTGTTGGTTTTCTATCAAGCAATTCTACATACAATATGCCTATATCGAACAACTAACAATTGTTGTCAAAAGCCAACGGCCATAGCCACGTTGAATACACCGGTTCCCGCAGATCACCGAAGTTAAGCAACGTCGGGCGTGGTCAGTACCTGAATGGGTGACCGGCCACGTGCCGTTGGCATTATAAAAGGGTGGCAACCTGTAGATAGCCCGGCGCTAATGGCCAAGTTGTAGATGCGCCGTGAAAAAAAAAAAAAAAAAAAATTGTTGTCAAAATACAAAAATCTTTTATCAAGATTAGAACTCTACTGCATCCATAAATTATGTATTAATGAGGTCCTAACATACAAGATTTTCCCCAATAGGAAAAAAAAGTCCTAATTTTTCACTGTTTCTCTATATTAAACAAAACGTTTTCGTGGGCGCATTTTCAAGATATATATATATACATACATATATGTGTGTGTGTTTATGAGTGTGTCCACTCCGTTTTATATTGGTATTGTTCCTTAGAAAACAATTGCATGAGATTTTTTTTTTTTTTTATAATGACTGCTACAACGAATTAGTACATGTAATTTGAAGATGATGGTGGTGAAATATCAATGGATTCTTGAAGAAACTAGCAGGAGCTGCTTCCCAAAATTGTTTAAAGCTTTAAGTTATAATTGCGACGTTTCGAACCTCTTTAGAATCATCTTCAGGTCGATAAATTCTGAAATTTGAGAGTAAGACGCCTGAAATCCGGGTAAGAATCCAAAATTTGTTGATGCCTTGTCTATTCAACCAATTATGAGATTCTTAATGGGATTTAACCTTTTACTCTTAAAATTTATTGACCTTAATATGAAATTATCAAAATTATAGTAGATCTTAACGTGTCTTAATTTATGATGCCTGAAGATGAACCTAAATAGGTTCGAATCGCTGTATAATTTAATTTTGGGGTGCAACGACTGTTTCTTATTTGAAGGTTTAGAGTTTTATTTCTGTATGTGTTTTTGGATCGGTTTCTTGTGGAAAAAATGCTTACTTGAGGCCCCCCTGAGATTTCCATCGTTTTGCTTTCTAGGACAATACTGTTGCTGAAGAGACCCATTGCCAAGAGTTGGCGTTAACAGTAGAGCAAGAATCCCAGAAAAGCGGTTCGAATTCCCTTTTTGCGAAACCCTCCCGTTCTTCTCAAGACCTTGCGTCAGGTTCCCGGGGGATGTTTCCCAGGAACGAGCCCGTTGCTCAAGAACTAGGAGGCGAGGCAAATCCTAAATACCCCTCAAAGAGGATTCGGAGCGGAAAAATGGGCCTTTTGTCTAGGATCTCGCAGAGAAAGAGATTTCAACTCCTGGAGTCCACTTTCTTGGATTGCTCCTGGAACTGTTTAGTCCTTGGAAGAGAGTTTCTGGAAGAGTGTAATTATCCAAGGAACATTAGAATCGGATAAAAGCTTGATTGGGTAGTTTGCTACTTTTCCTCAAGCAATACTATTAGACAGACCAACTTCTCCTAGGAGAAAGGGTGCCTTTTAAAACTGATGACTGCATAACAAAAAATTGTAATAACATATCCGTTATTACTAAAGTCAGCGTTTACGGTCGTAAAAACATAAATAAATAAAAAAAAATGTTGAAAAGAAATGTCAAAGTTTTCACTTCAATTATAGCAAGAATTTCTAATTTTATCTAAAGACAAAAAAAGCATTTAGAATTATTATAAAATGTTAGATTTACTTATTTTAATATGCGGAAGGATAAAAAATAAAACAATTAAAAGACAAAAATTATTTATTAATTCCAGTTTCACACTTTTCTCATCAGTGGCTAATCTTTGGACGCCCTATGCGTTCCATGGGGGCTCAAGGAGTCTAACTTCTTAATGTGTTTCTAAAAGTATTTATTATTTTAATATTTTTGTGCATATTATAAAACAAAAGAGACTTACTCATTTTTACAAATAATTTTCAGCTTGTTATATTTCACAAGTTTGTGACTAAAAATTTAATAGTAAAAAATTAGTCTGTGGAAAATTTAATGAAAAATATATTACAATATTTTATGAATAAAATTTATTTATTTATTTGTTTAAAAAAGTAACAAAGAAAAAAAAGAAATAATAATAAGACGAAAAAAAAAATAAAATAATAGTACAAAAATAAATAAATAAAAATAATAAAATATATAATCAACAATATGAAAAAATAAACAAAAAATGAGATAAAACAATAAGCAATAAGATAAGATAAAAAAGTTAAAAAATAAGTGCCTAAAAATCAATAATATAGATACAAATTTTACTTTTGTTCAGGACAAATGTTAATTGAAAGCTTGTTGTTGAATTTAAGACTTAAATCGAGATTATATTATATTTAGATTGAGGTTTTTTAAATTCGAGAGTAAATGTTGTTAGTCTTTAAATGTTGGAGTATTGTGTAGATGTAAGGGCTACCTGGTGATAATATGTCAATTAAGTAGTGTGGTATTTGTAAGTTGTCTCTCAGTCTACAGTCTATCAGTATGTGTCTTATTGTAAGATCCTCGTTACAATGTAAATATGAATAAAATGATTAAGTTAAATTTACTAAATTATCGTTTTATAATCTCTGAACAAATCGGTTTATCGGTTGAGTTGTCTTTCAGTTTAAAATACTAATTTTAAGCAAAATAATATTTGTAAGAAGATCGATTGAAGTAAATCGTTTTGTTAGCAGAAAATGTATTTTAGATGATTCATATAAAAGCTAAAATTTTGACCAAAATTTTCAACTATCGCAGGAAAAATGACAAATAATGAATATAATTGAAGGGGTCGGGGCAAAATAGTGCCAAGCAACATTTTTAACAAAACTTGACCGTAGCTGCTATATGTTAGATATCGTGTGGGACTATCTGTCTATGATGCAAATCCTACTAAAATATGATTATGAGCCCTGTATGCTACTTAATCTCGTTGCCGCTAACCGTTTCAACTTTTGGGCCCACATAATATCCAACAAATAGCAGCTACAGCTAAGTTTTGTTAAAAATGTTGCTTGGCATTATTTTGCCCCGACCCCTTTAATTAAGGCAGTAATAATGGATAACAGAAAGTTCCAATAATTACTAATTAATAATAAATTTTAATAATATAATACGCATTTGGCTGTATGGAATCTTTATAGGACTGTATAGCTTCCCAAGTGGGGAATGGTACGTGCCCATAAGGAACAATAGGGAGATACTATGGTCATTACCATTATCCGATTATTATCCGCAGATTTTCGCCTTTGCAGGCGCCGAATGAAGGCAGTGTGAAGTAAGCGTCGGCCTGGAACCCCGACTCCGACCGTCGAACGACGGCACCCGCGGAAAGAATCTTTAGTTCGCGTCCGAGTTTCGAGCTGGGGTCCATCGCGGTTACTGACATACTACAAAGAAAACGAGAGATATGTTGACTGATAGAAATTTATTGACGGTATTTTTCCAGTACACACGATCGATAAAGAATTTAAGACATTAAAAGAAATGTTTTTGTTACTCCTAAAATAGCTACAGGCCTTTGGAATGTGCCGAAATGGGAGCATCAAATTAAGTGAAAACGATAACATGTTCTTCTGAAATTATGTCCAAGATAATCTGCCAGAAACACGAATATATATGTGTACACTTATCAAGATAAGAGACCCGTGAAAAAAGAGCTTTTTCCATGTTTTCTAGGTCGCAGACGTGCATCTAGAACGTTAAAAGGCGAGAGCCGTCTCGTCGGAGAGTGTGTTCCTCGGTTCCTTATCAGTGAGTTTTATATTCCTAGCGTAGAACTGATAACATCTAAAACGGCGTGCCCACACTTCCAGCAGAAGATCGCAGCTGGGATGGACCTGGGAGAATTGGTCGACGAATAAAGGCCAGATTTTGATTAAATTGGACACAATAATCTTTTGACTAATTTGAAAGGTCCTGTGGGGATCGAACCCACCATCTCCCGCTTATGAGTCTAGCGCGCTAGCCACTAGACCACGGGAGACCCCTATTTTCCTTAATAACTCGAAAACGGTTGGAAATCTTGGTAAGCAAAAGGTTACTGTTCGAAAGCTTACTAAATACTTTACAAAAAAGATTCTGAAGAGTAGGTGATGTCAATCGGAGAAATAAGTGCTTAAAACTTCAAATGTGTTTGTTTTGTTCTTTTGAACGGGTTTTTGTATTTGTTTAAATCACTTTTTAATGGATTTTTATTATTTTTTAATTGCATTTATGTATAAAATTAGTACTATGGTAAAAGAAAAAAAATAAACATTAAGCAGTGTGTTTTTAGAGAGATCCAGGGTGTCACTTTTCTGTCGGGTAGAGGTATGTACCCTTACAACCGTGACCTATTTGGGGTCATAAATTATTTCATGAAAGGTCTAACCAAATTTCTAACTGTTTCTATTTCAACCTTACCAAATAACATAAATGATAAGAGCGAAACCGCGCTAAGATGATGCAGTTCCTACAAGTCGGCCCTTTTAATTAAATGAAGCAGTTATTCGTGATTCATACCCAGGAAGGTGTTAAATTAAAGTTCCTAACAAGAACTAGGAAACACAGGGGTCAATCGATTTGGCCTCCGCGTTTTCGGTGAACGCTGCTTCAGGCAAAGGCGTTGAGAGGAGTTCTTGGTGAAATCACCTCGTAAAATAACCGGTAATCACCATAATCGCTGGTAACTACCCATCGGTGAGGTGTTCGAATTAGATACCTTACGGTAACTATGGTAGGCCGTCTGGGTTGGGCTGATAAGGTCACTGTCAAAAACGATAAGAGCTTCTTCTAAATTCCTGGTTAATTTTGCTTTTACCGCAGTTATTGCGCACTTTTGTGAGTTTGCTCCATCAATTCGTGACCTCTTCTTTCTAGTGATCTAAATTAAAGAATGCGTATGTCCTTATTACATACTAAACTATTTTTAAAAGGAAAATATATAATTGGGCGATTTCTGAAATTGAATTATTCTTAAGTTACACTAAGATTTTTAAAGAGGTGCATCTTTCAAAAGAGAGGAGTAAAATTATTAAATGTTAAGGGAGATAAAATCCAATACCTCATTGTGGGGAAGCTCATCACAAAATACTAGGCGAGTTGAGGTGGTTCTGTCAAGAATAAGAATTGGACACACTAATCTCATTGTTGCAAATTTACTTAAAATAAAATCTGGGCCTGACTTCACGGTTTGTGATGAAAATAATTCTATTAAACACATTTTCACAAAATTCAGAGCATACGAAGCCGACCCGAACCAAATGGACATTGATATTCCACTCTGTGATACATTTGGAGACAACCAATAACTGAGCGAGATAGCGTTATAAGCAATATCTAATACCAGTCCATGATAAAACATCATTTATTTTGTTTTTGGTCCTTTAGAATATTAGCACCGGGCTATTTATGGGTTGCCATCTTGTAATAATACCGACGGGACATAGATCTCCCTGGCGGTCACCCATCCAAGTCAGTGCTATGCCCGACGTTGCTTAACGCCGATGATCCGTGGGAACCGGTACTCAATTCATCTAATATTATAAATTGGATTTATATAACAAGGGGGGCAAGGTTAGCTCAGTGGTAGAGCACTCGACTAATGAACTGGAGGACCAGGTTCAAAACCCGAGCGCGCACTAAAGATTTTTTCTTCTAGTGCTGCCGTTCGAGGGTTGGATTTGGAGTCCCAGATCGTCCCTAGGCTCACCCAGCCTTTAATTAATTTAATTAATAATGGGTACCTTGGGTGCTAATGACTTTAGCAGTCGAAGCAGCCAAAGGGAAAATCAGGCGGCCGGAGCATAGTATTGACCACACTATCTCCCTAGTGTGCCGTATGGTCAAGAATCAGATACCTCTACAGTATCTGCCCCTCTGGGCCCTTGTGGCCTGTTACGGGACTGATTTTTTTTTTTTATATAACAAGTTGAGAATAATAATTAATAATTTTAAGAAAAAGAAGAAAAGTTGAGGAAATGTATATAAAATATACGCATAAGATAAGGACGTTCCATAAAATAATTCATATTATAAGATCTTGTTCAGGTTTGATAATATGGGAAAAAAGTATACGAGATCTATTTAAATGGATCGTTCCATTATCTAACTCCATTCTCTTAGAGAGGACGGCCCTAGTCGAGGTTTATCTTATATTTTATGGACGCCGATGAGAAATATATGGATGAAAAGGAAACGAGATAAGGAGAATGTTGTGTCATTCATAAAAGCCTAATGTAATTCTGCTGAATGGCTTGTGAATATTGTTATTCCTCTAATATATATTGTTATCTAGTTAATGGCGAGTGTTATTGCTTGTTTTAACGAATTATTATTATTTTTTAATTCACTGTTGAATACATTTTTTATTTATAGCGTAAAATACTAGATTGGGGAATATACACAATAAAACAATTCACGTTTTTTGTACAAATTAAAACAGTAGTTTTATACAAAACTTTGTTAAGAGTGAGTAAAAAATTAACCGAGGACCAAAGTAAAAATTATAAGATACACATATGCAGCAAATATGTTTTAAAGTAATTAAAAAAAAAAATGTTATTTCTCTGCTTATATTTTTGCTATTTTTACTTGGGTCCTCCGCTAATCTTTTACCTACTAATAACTAAGAACTGTATAAAACTGCCCTTTATTTTGTTCAAAATAACGTTTGTTTACTTAATATGCACATAAATAAATGTTTTGTACACTATTTCCATGATTTTAAATTTTGTTTATTTACTTTTAAAAATTTTGTATATTTAAGTTTTTGCTACACAAGCCTACCAACGAGCATGCCTAAACTTTGGAGATTTTTCTGAAAATTAACGTTTTGTATTTTTTTTTTTTTTTTTACAATATTTGAATTCTGACTATCCCTTGACTTCATCTCAAATAAACGACTATCTCGATCACATTTTAAAAATTGAAATCTTTAAGATTTTTTTTTTTAACCCTTCTAACTAATTTTTATCATTCAGTTATTTATTTTCTTTCTTTTTTTTTTTTTTATCCATTCCTTTTATTTTTTCCTTTCATATTTTTTTTATCATTAGTAATTTATTTATGTATTATTTTTTTTTTCAATTCCTACTTAAAAAGGATATAAACACAACCTTGCCCCCCCCCCCTTTTGGTGCATCTACTGCTGAGGTCATTAGCACCACTACCTTGTTAAATTATGATTTGAAACTCTACACACAAGAAACATGTTATGTAAATTTTATTTGGCTCATTGCATTTTTTTTTAAGTTGTTGAATCGCCACTGTTGCCAAGAACTAAAATAAATAATAATTAAAATTAATATAATTACTTTTATTTTAAAATATTTTCATAAATAACACAAATATTTAAGACGGATTACCTTTAAGCTACTATAGTTTTCTACGACTCTAAGCAGAGAGTTTGCACGCTTTTACGTATACCGGTCCAATATTTTGTATTATGAATATTATTATTGTTTTTTACAAACATTATTTATTTACTACTTCTGCTTCAATAACTGTTAACAATCTGTTGTCGCTTTGGCTGATCTTTGGAAGTTCTCCTCTGTTTAAGTTTGTTCGAAACGCTTCAGCTATATTTTTGGGATATTATATGCAATTTTCTTTGCCCATTCATGTTTTTGTACTGTTTACAGTAAAAATACACTTTGTATTTTTACTTTAGCCTTGATTATAGCGAGACTGCTTATCCACCGGTTTTCTGAGATTGAAATTCTATATCCGATATTTCATGGCAGCTGTAAAACTTGGAATCCATGACCAGAAGACCTAGAAGAGGATAATCCCCATAATCCGTGTCCTATGTTTACAGCACCATAAAACCTCCATATTTCAGTCCATAAGCACCGTTCCTTAATTAAGTACGCATTTCAGAAAATAGCTCGGTGTTTTCTCAAGGAACAGGATTTTCTGCTTGTTGTCTTCAACTTTATACAAATTACCAGTTTGAAATAATTTTGGTGTTAACATTATACCGTACGAACTATCTTATTTCGTAAGCTTTATATTTGTTATTTACAGAAAACGAATATTGTTCAGTGAAAAACGGACTTTTCAGGTAATGGATCCGAAGTTCAAGGTGAAAAATTTGTAGAAAACTTTCCTTCTTGTTTAGCCACAAAAATTTGACCCACTGACTTAAAATTTAACTTAACCAGCAAAATTTATCCTATACTAAATCGATAAATTAGGAGGTGGTTTTACTAAAGAATTTGCTAGTTACGGTCATTATTTTTAATTCCATGAAACGAAACTCGGTAAACATTCTGTCCAACCAATGAGAAAACATTTGTAATAAAAAAAAAATAAAAAAAAAAAAAAAATAAAAAAAAAAAAATAAAAAAATAAACGTGGAATCGGTGCATATGAAGTTTGGGTTTACTCCCGAATAAAATTAAATCAGTTCATTAAAAATATACAAGACCAAAACATTTTATGTAAAATTTATATTTTCATGGCTAGATCATTTCAAGGGATTTATTCAGAAATGCTGCAGACACTACCACCTTTCTGATGTCTACTGACTGATGATCATGATCCTCCCACCTTACACCTTAAAAATATATATATATATATATAATATGATCCTGATAATTCTTACACCTTAAAAATACGAGTTAAAAAAAAGTAGGAAGTAAAAAGAAAAAAAGGCTCATACGAAGCGAACGAAACACATGTCGCAGTGAGATAATGTGTTGTCCCAAGTAGCGTGGTTTGGTGTTATGAGATATCGGTACGTTCTTTGGCGCCCGGGCTTGGGTGCGGCCGACGTGTTCGGGATGTCCTGCTGGAAAATATACCTGTTCTCCCGACCTTGGTGGATATTTTGGGTGTCTTCATTTTAGGACATCAGATAAGCTACGTTTTTTTTTTTTTTATATGAAGGGCAATAAAGTGCGCAATATATAAATATTTATATTTGTTATGTTTGCGTTTAATAACTTTAACGCCATTGTCTATTGGCTAACGCCTTGGATTCTCATGCAGGAGATGGGTGTTCGGGTCCCACCTGTGTTTTTAAATTTTTAAATGCCAAAGTTTTTTTTTTTTTTTTTTTTTTTTTTTTTTACATATTTCAAATATGTAAAACATGTCGCAACAATTTAAAAAAAAATCGTTTTTTTCGCTAATACCTCAATTAAAAAATTATTATGAAAAAACTATCAAACCGAATTAAACGAAATTTAGTAGGTTGTTTTATAATATAACTTACATTTTTCCCTAGAATATGAAGGACCTAAATGGATGTGAAGTCGCCAAAAATAATTATATAAAAAATGTCTATTTTCTGCCCTATTTTTCATACGCATTGCTATTTTGCTCATTCGAGAATTTTTTGACAAAATTGGAAGGTCTCTGACATGAATACTTTCGGAGTTATGAGTGAAACATAATAAAAAAAATACGTGATTTTTTCGGGTTAAAAAAAAATTATTTATACGTACCTCAATGATTGTTATATAAGATCTCCCGAAGGTATTCCCGCAAGAATTTGCTTACCCCCTGTCCCTGGTATATTAGTAAAGAATGGGCATTTGCTAATAAAATACAAAAATATATATATATATTTTTTATATTTAGAGAAACCTAAGAAAAAGATTAATTTGATAAAAGCAACTATATGCTAATGAAGATACTGCTATCAATGAAAGAGGCAATAAACGTCTCTAGCCCCAAGGGAATAAAAAACAAATCAAACTTCAGGATATCAATCATGCATTGATGTAGATTGCAGTTTGGTAGAAAACCTCAGAGGTTATCCTCGCCATCTTCTGACTATACAATGCTCCTGACTTCAGATACACGGGTAGGACAATGCAAGCCCCGGGCCTGCCTCCAGGTAGAGGGCCTGTAGAGGTGGTAGGGTTACGGGGTCATCTGACAACTATATACACACCTAAAGCATATGGGAGGTTTATCTAGTATCCAAATGTGTCTGAGAGTTTACCGGTCATTATGGTCAAACTTTCTTCCTTATCCGACACGTTAACATTCTTATATGTTCGAAGTGTAAAAGGAAGACTGAACAGAAAATTCAGCAATACAAGCAAGGATACTATTCATTGACTAAGTAAAATTATATATTTGCTTCTATTACATCAATATATTTTATTACATCATTATTTTTATTTTATATATATATATATATATATATATATAAATATATATATATATATATAAATATATATATATATATATATATATATATATATAAATATATATATATATATATATATATATATATATATATATATATATATATGTTACTACCTGTTACCCGGCGTGCCATGCTACACCTACTTTCTGCCTCTAGAAAAGCAAAAATAAATTAGAAGCTAAATAAGTAATATTAAAATCTAATAACGCAAATCTGTAACTATTTTCGTTCATAGTTTCGAACCCGCGACGTCCGAACGATTTTGACATTGCCTATAATACTCCCCGGATCAAGACCTACCTGTGTGCTAAGTGTGATCAAAATCAGTCGAACTGTGTGGATTTGTATAAGGAACGAACAAACAGACAGACAGCTGGTGCACGGTTTCGACCTAGCCTACGAGACTACCTGGATCAAGGCCTACCTGTGTTCCAAGTTTGGTCAAAATCGGTCAAACGGTGCGGATTTGTATGAGGAACAAACAGACAAAAAGATGGACAAACAGATACGTGATTTATATATATATATATAGATTAGTTGTTTTTTTCGCATTAACCCTGCAAAAAACCCATTTATTTTGCGTTACTTATCTCCATACTCAATGTATACAACATGTATTTGATACAACTTTATCATGTCATTTTTTTTTATATAGTCCATTAATGATTTACATTACATTGAAAAGGTAATAAATGCATTTTAAAAAATACATCAAATAAATTCAAATTAATGTTTTGTTAATTTCGATTTTATTCTTCTTTTTTTTTCAAATGTTTTTGGGAGTATCAATTGTCTTTAACGTGAGGTATGCTCTCTTACAAAAATCCTTGAAACATAAGAGATGTTTCTCAAATAGCTCTTTTTAGCGCGGTTCCTCCCTCCCTTCATAGGGAGGAACCCCCCTTATAAGGTTGATCTCATGAAACAATCCGGAAGTGCCGACTAGAAAATTTCGCGTTTCAGAACCCCTAGAGACCGAAAATAACAGTGGTTCAAATTTGTATATATATATATATAAATATATATATATATATATATATATATATATATATATATATTTATTTATTTATATATATATATATATATATATATATATATATATATATATATATATATATATATATATATTTGTCTGTTCGCGGATTTCTGGCGTCCCTAATGGTCCGATTTTGATGAAATTTAGTACAAAAATCCTTCGTCCAATTTGAAAGGTAAAGTTCGTTAACCAGCAAAGTCCGGCCACTGGAAGATGGCGTTTGGGGCGAAATTCGCGTAAAAAAAGTACTTGTAAGTACTTGTTTTACAGGCTTCTTGGGCTAGGTAAACGAATGCAACCATTTTCAACGCGATAGCTTTAACCGTTTTCGAGAAAATCGGAAAAATAGTTTTTGAGTACCGTTTTTGGTTTGGGTACTTAGAATCATGGGATTCAGTTGAATCATTTTCTGCATGGTCTAAGTTCCTTAAAACTAATATGTTGAAATTTTGGTTACGTTTGGAGTAAAGGAACAGTTAGAATAAAATATTTTATGAAGTTACATGAAAAGTTTTGGGAACTTCGTATAATTTCATTAATATCTCGAACACGTTTGGGAAATCGTGATAAGTGGATAGAAAGTATTTGAAAGCTTTATAGATTTTCTACAAATAAAAATTTATAAATTTTGAAACAATTTTTGATTAGGTGATGTCAATCGGAGAAATAAGTGCTTAAACTTTGAAGTAATTGATTTCGTTTATTCGAACGGTTCTTTTTGTCTCTTTTTATTCCTTGTTATTTTTTATGTAATGGGCTAGTTTTTTACATTCCTTCGAATTGCTCTTCTTTCTTTTAAAAGTAAATCACTTTTGTATATAAGGAGTGCATTGGTTTGTGGTGCTCTGTTATCGCACGCGCAAGCAGAGCTGTTAGTTATCGTGTCCAGTTAATAATTTGCCAGCGTCCTATCGTTTTATTCGATAGCTTTTGTTGCATTTGTGTTTTAAATGTTTATTTTGTATGTTACTGGTATATTATTTTCTCTGGATGCTGACTTCACGAGTCTGTCAGCTATCTCGTTTCCTTCATGTCAGTCGTGTGCTTTGACCCTTGGTCCGTTCAAAGTGTGTACTTATGCGTTTTATGTGGGTTCTATATATATATATATATATATATATATATATATATATATATATATATATATACATATATACATATATATATTGTTTGTTTTCGATTCTGGCCATCTAGGATCCTATCCATTCCTTGATTTTAAATAGCTTTTCATCCAGCTGTTTGTTCGATTGGAATGTTAGGGGCGAAAAACGTCATGGTCACCAGCGCCCTACCTTGTAAACATCTCATATGAAGGAAAATCCAAGCACTTGTACTAGAGTGCGCTAACAATAGGAACTGATTTTTTTTTACAAAAAATAATTTTTTCATTTTCTTTATTGACACATTGATGTTTTTCCACTTTTTTTGTGTTGTTTTGTTTAAAAAATAACGTACAACCCAATGCATAAGCGTCCACCTCTACACAATAATTCATTTAGCGATAAATAAATTTAAATGGTAACAATATTATAACAAGAAATACATTTGCGTAGGATTGTTGTACTAAATAAAATGCCGTCATTATTATTGGAGAGGTTTTACTGCTTAAAAGATTATATGATAATATATATTAAAATATACACATATGCACATAATACAAGGAATATTCAAAGTCCAGTCGAGATTTTGAAGTTCTTTGTCAACCTTTTAAAGGGTTTTTTGTCATGTTTAGTATGATTCGTGGATGCCGTATGTATTATTAAATCATTGAACCCATTTGTCGCTATGGTTAAGCCATCTAAAAAATGGTTACAAATTTATTTCGTATGTATATTATCCATCCACAAATTATATAAAATTAAATAAATTCCATTTTATCTGATTGATCCTCAAGTCTCAGATTATCGTCCGAAAATTGGGATTTCTCTGCTGCCTAGTATGTAAAAATTGTTCATTGACTAAATGTAACAAAAAATGGCATTCACCAGAAAAGCAGTTCTTAGGTCGCTTTAATAACATTCTTGCATCAATCTGCATATTTGTTCCAATTTGCATTATTTCTCTTCCGTACTATTGCAACAAGTTTTTCTCCATCATTTTACTGGTCATGTTAATTGGACGAAGATCAATTACATATTCACTCATATAAATAATATGCGCGAATAACTATTTATCAATTATTTTTTTGTATCGTAAATAATTTTCATTTTACCTGACACGAGATCTTTGACATATTCATGAGAGCAATTGCAGGCCTGCCAACTCGACCGAGTGGAAAATCTGATGCGTCAGACGGATTGAATTTTACAAAATCTTCTTAATTTGGTTCAGCAATTCTTAATGGAGCACCTTTAGCTGTCTGTAGTATTGAAATAATTTATGAAAAAAAAACTTGCAATTTCATTGGTCATATTAATTAATAGTGGTGAGATGAAAAATAAAAATATTCTAAGTTGCTGTCATATTTCTTTTAATATTCTGCTGGATAGGCCGTCCAGTTTATAAGTCATATGAGTCAACCAGTCAAGGTCATATGTGCGGTTTTCTTTTCCTTATATGACTTTGAGAACGTCTAATGTATAATATTCATGATGTTTTATTTAGATTTTTGTATTAATTGTAAGCCATCTTTACAACATCAGATTTTGACTCTCTATTTTTTTTTCTTGAATTAAAAGTTAATAATATAACATAATTTCAAAAAGTGTCATTATCAGTACTAAGTAGACACGATGGGCGTAAATTCGCGGACATATTTTAAAAAATTCAATAGCCTTGGAATAATAATTTTAATTCATACATAGATTTGCCTTGTATTAAATAATAATTTTCTGGTTCTAGTAAACTAATTTAGAATCTAGCTAGTAGAGTTTGAAAAAAAAAACTTCCCTAAGCGGGGGAACTACTGAAATAAACATCATATTTTTTTTATTATATTTGTTTTTTAACGTGACTAGTTTATTAAAATCGTAATTCATAAATAATAATTTGATTTTAAAATAATTTTCTTGGTTTTTTTTTTTTTTTTTTTTTTTTTTTTTTTTTTTTTTTTTTTTTTTTTTTTTTTTTTTACGCGCAGTATTAATTAAGGGGCTTTCTTCAGCTGGCAATCTACAGGTTTTTACCCTGTTATAATACCAACGCCACGTGGTTTTTCCGGACGGTTACCCAGCCTAACATTAGCAACGTTCAACAATGTTTAACTTACGGCAATGGCCGTTGGCTGAGGTTCAGTGTTTTTTTCGGCGCATCTACAACAAGACCTTTAGTACAGGGTTATCTATAAGTTGCCAACCTTCCTAAAGTCCATGGTGGAGCCGGCTGTAGTACATATTTGTGTGTGTATCGATATATATATATATATATATATATATATATATATATATATATATATATGTGTGTGTATATATATATATATATGTATATATATATTCATATTTTTTTTTTTTTTTTTTTTTTTTTTTTTATCAGTACCGTAACAGGCAACTAATGGCCCAGAGGGGCAATACTGTAGAAGTATCTGATTCTTGACCATATGGCACTCGGGGGGAGATAGTGTGGTCAGTAATAGGCTCCGGCCGCCTGATTTTTCCCTTTTCTGGTACCCATTAATTAATTAAAGGCTGGGTGAGGCTAGGGACTATATATTTATATGAGGACCCCAAATCCAACCCTCGAACGATGTCACTAGAAGAAAAAATGTTTAGCCCACGCTCGGGATTTGAACCGGGTCCTCCAGTTCATTAGTCGAGTGCTCTAATACTGAGCCAACGGCGCCCCATATTCATATACATATATAAATATTATGTTCTACAATATTGTTGAATTATTACGTGGACCATCATAAAAATATTAATTATATTATAACAAAAACTTTACGATTATTGGAAGTACGTTAATATCCATGATGTATATTAATGAATTGAAGAAAACATATATAAAAAGTCGCAGGAATCTTGGCTCAATTAGTTTTCAGTAGCGGTCTCCCATCCCCGAAAATATATTCTGGTAAGTAGGTGTTTTTTGCTGAAATCGCCTTTCTGTACGGAATACGTGACGGTTCTAAAGCGGCCATAACTCATGAGGAACTGTGTCCGTGCTTACGTGATGTCACTACCAAACACATCACTTCAGCTTGTACGATGTTCTCATCTCAAGTAGACATCTAAACACAACTTGAGCATCTCCGAGGGAAATCCTAACTCCTAAATGCCACTAAAGTGGTCTTATCAATTTTATAAGCCACTATATTATACACAGAATTTTGAAATCTTCATTTTCTTCTAAATATTCTAATCCGTGTATTTCGTACCAATTAGCACTATCAATGACGTCCAGCTTATTTAAATTTTCCCTGATGTGCCACTTTGTTTTTTGTTTTTTTTTTTCATTCAAATTATTATGTAATTTTTTCATTCAAATTTACCCGAAAATCTATTTAAAAAAGTATGTATGGTAATGTCCCCAAAACATTAGTTTTTCGAATTCTATGTATGCTACGCCCCAGGACAATACATGGTCCTACATATATCAAACATGAATAAAATACATGAACATGATGTATTTTGTGTACATCATACAAATATCAATCAAATAAAATTGAATATTTATTTAACTGGTCGTAATGGGTTCCAACAAATTGAGATTAATCTTAAATTTTAAAAATATTTAAAACATGGCTAGCTATGAAAATCATACTACTAGGAAACAATAAAAAATGTTTCTTACTTAACACAAATCACCTTATATCTGTAGGCACAGCTTTAGGTTATAGCAGAGACTTCAAGAATATTCTTGATTCTTCAATAAATTTCTCCACAACTTCTTAATTAAACTGACTAACAATCTAGAGAGACACAGTAAAAGGAAAAGGGGGTTTCTGGCGCAATTTTAAAAATACCCTAATTCCCTAAAAAAATGCGAATGTGCTAATTTTACTAATTTTCAAATAATCGCTAAAAATACATAAAAACATCGATTTTTCTCATAAAAGTTAAAGTAAGTTAAAGTGACTTTAACTTTTATGAGAAAAATCGATGTTTTTATGTATTTTTAGCGAGTATTTGAAAATTAGTAAAATTAGCACATTCGCATTTTTTTAGGGAATTAGGGTATTATTAAAATTGCGCCAGAAACCCCCTTTTCCTTCTACTAGACACTGCTAAAACGAGTATAAGGAATATATATATATATATATATATATATATATATAATATCAGATATATATCGGGGAAGTATTTATGATTTGGATTAAGGAAATTTTGTTATGTGAACATTCTATATTACTAAGAAATAGTAAAATATCCTTTGATATATTTAATATTATTATCTAAATATATTCTTTTAATTTGTATATTTTCCCCATTCTTTTTAATTTTCACCGCATATATATATATATATATATATATATATATATATATATATATATATAATATCAGATATATATCGGGGAAGTATTTATGATTTGGATTAAGGAAATTTTGTTATGTGAACATTCTATATAACTAAGAAATAGTAAAATATCCTTTGATATATTTAATATTATTATCTAAATATATTCTTTTAATTTGTATATTTTTCCCATTCTTTTTAATTTTCACCGCATATATATATATATATATATATATATATATATATATATATATATTTATAAAGCACATAGACAATCGGCGAGTAGTTTGACCTCGTTCCTTTGGTTGTGAGCCTATTTCCGTCTTATGATCTGTAAGCCAGCAATGCTGATCTGTGGTTGGTGTTATAAATATTAATTCCACGAGACAGATATAGTACACACTAAAGTAAGCAGATGTGAATAAGATATAACCCAGACAGAAGGGGATATTCCAGCAGTATAGCGCCTTTTATAACCCATACACAAACACTTATGAATATTGCTTTCAAATAAAGGCATGCATATTGTAAATTGTTAAATAAAAAAGTAAAATATATATTTTTTTTTTGTTCCAATATGAATCCGCATTCCTGAAAGGCACGCAATGCGCTAGATGTCTTCCACAAATGTAAAGCTTAAAACTCACTCAGCAAGGTGAAATTTAAAATTTGTGTGTTCAATTTTGTCATATTTTTTTTATTAAAAATGTTTAGGAAGTAGGAAAGCTATATTAATAATAAATAAAAGATGCTTCCCGAATTAATTAAATTGTTCTACACATAGCTTGATGACATAGATCTGCGACCAAATAACTGCGTTATTTTTTAACTGTTTCCCAAGGATTTTTGCAAGCTGAAATCTAAATTTCATTAGTCTTCAAAACTGTTTTTTTTTTTTTTTTTTTTGATACCTATAATTTGTGTCGTTATTGAGCGTTAAAGCTCAAATTCGGTAGTTTGAAGAAGGACGCCAATATGCAAGCTGACTACTATTGTATGTTCAAGATGGATTCAGACACCCTGGAAAACGTTTGTGGAGAAGTATAAAATAAAATAAGAAAAGGTTCCATAAGCAAACAGAATGATTTTTTTAGCAATTTACGTTGATTTTAAAAAAAAAGAAGGACATTATTGGTTGATTTTTAAGTACAAACTTAAAAATAAAACATAAAAATATATATTATAATAAAAATGATGTAACCTTATTTTAAAAGGAAACAATACCTGATGGACGAAAGTGGCAGTCATTTTTGGAATCAACACATGAACATAAATTTAACCAAAAAGATTCCATGCAGCTGGTCAAATAAATGTTTTCAGACTTGTGTAATCATCCATTATGATGATAACGTTTTGTTATTAATTATAAAAAAAAAAAAAAACATTGTCAGTACACAAGGAAAATTTTGAAATAGAATCAACGCCTATTGACCCGAAATTGGTTTCATTTTCATGAGTTTTCAATGTCATTAGTTTTTTAATAAAAGAAACAGAATTGTTGTTTTTTTTCTTGCATATCATGTATATATATATATATACATATGTATATATATATATATATATATATATATATATATATATATATATATATATATATAGCTCTTTTACTCTGAAGAGGGTTTTCGAAAAGTTGAAGCGGCATTTTCTCCTTTATCGGATACCCAAAGCAAAAAATGGCGTAAGTGGTTTCTTGGGAGATCCGTTTTAAATTAAATTTCAGCACAGAATAAATAAGTGTCAACGACTAAGAAAAAGGCTTGTAGGTAAAAGTGTATTTAATGCTATAATAAACAAATAGCGAAAATGAATTGAAACATAAATAATATTAAAAACCAACATTACTTATGGAATGACCTGATTCTTAAATGATTGATTACAATTTTAAAAAGTATATGTTTCCTGAATTTTATATACAGTGATACTTGAAATATTGATACATCTTCTCAGCCCGAGCTTTTTCCTATCGGATATATTTAATAAAAAAATCGTTTGACAGAAACTTGCAAACGCTCTTATTTCGAGCCACTTATCAGACATTATCAGTAGCCGTCTGCCCTAAACCTCTTCTCGGCTTCCACTTAAGCCGTGGCGAGGAAGTGGCTCTCTCTAACAGGATATCCAAGATATAAAATATGCATTCTGGGATGCTTTCTAATTATACCTGTCAATTTTGATAAGATACGGGGAATCATGTGGTGAAACTAGCCCAGCCGATTATATGGTTAGTGAGGGTGGTTTGAAGTTCCTTAAAATAACCTATTTTATATATTTTTTAGAAAAATTAACTGGCCAGTGGGGTCTAGTCATGTGAGATTCATATGCAACATTAACTGGCCACTATACTCCATTGTCTGTAAACTCCAATGCCTTCCTAATTGCTTTATTTATCATCAAGGCAAGTTAACCCTTCTTATGGAAACTCTAGAAAGCGTAATGCAGCACGAGTTACTACGTCAGTACAAAATTATACATACAATATTCGTAAAAATTGCATTATTAAAAACTAATTCCCTAACATACTACGCTCATAACAATTATTAATTTTTATTTAATTTTTTTTCTCCGGAGTAAACCCCAAATTTTAATTGACCGATTTTGATTTTTCATACAACACACGTTTATCGTTTGTGGGTGTTATATATATATATATATATATATATATATATATATATATATATATATATATATATCTGTATTATATCATATCAATATACACATCTATATATATAGAAATCACCTTTAAGTTTGTCTGTCTGTTTGTTCTTTATACAAATCCACACCGTTTGACCAATTTGGACCAAACTTGGCACACATGTACTTCTTGATATGGGAAATCTACTAGTCTAGGTCAAAATAGTCAAATTTCGAAATTTGGTCAAAAGGTCAAAAGTTATGTTCAAGAAAAATTGGCTACACTGAACCATTCATATTCTGACAGCCATTTTGAATAGTGCCTCAAATTTATTTGTTGATGTTCTTGATAATTTGAATAACTCGAACTCATTGATGACTTTACATCATTATATAATCTTATATATATATATATATATATATATATATATATATATATATATATATATATATATATATATAAAATCTTTTAGGCTTCACAGTTCGGAAGTAACGAGTTCCAAACTGTCAATTTAAGAAGAGTGAATTGTTGAGAAATAGTAATTTTCTTTCCAGTGTTGCCTAGGTGGAGATTAGCAAGCTAAAAAAACTTTCTTCTTTTTTTGCGAAAAGTTTTTCTTTTGCGAACAAAACTTTTCAGTTTTAACCTTTGTATGTTTATCTAAATTATAGCCGTGTATTCTCAAAATTTGGACAAGTAATGTCATATAAATCCATTTTATTAATTTCTGATGAAAATGTAGAGCAACACTGAGCTCCATTAAGCCATTAACCATTCTCCTTTTTTTAAAGTTTGGTTTGTTTATCTAGTCATTAATTTTTGTCAATTAAATTTAAAAATGTTTTGTTGAGATTTTTTCGATCCTTTTTTTTTTAATTCAGTACTTCCTTCCTACTTTTTATTATTTGCATATTTTTTTTTAATTATTGCTTACCAATATTATTCTCTTTATCTATAACCATAACCTTGTCAATATCAAATTTGTGCTTATATATACATACATGACATGCCAAAGCAGTTCTATTCTCGCCTTCATCCACATTTTTGCTTGTTGCTTTATTTTTTCCCTAAAGTTGCTCGTTCACGTTGCGACTTGCAGTACGACTTGTGGTCCGACTCCCAAAGTTGGACCACAAGATCTAATAATTCGCGGGAATTATTATGTTATCACTCGTTCTAATTCAATCCGTAACCACTGAACGAAAAATATATGAAACAGAATGTTAATTAAGAACAACATTCTAAAAGATGTGTACAGCATAAGAGCAGCCGCAACATTGCAAAAGATGCATGAAAGCATGGATTTCTTCTGCATACGAAATCCATAAGATAATAATATAAGGAACGGTTCGTCCGACGAGATGGACGCGTGGATAAGATCGTAAAGCTTCTTGACAATAGTGTTACGGCAAAGCGAGCTCTGTGCTTTTCGCGTCTTGCTTCTGAGAACATTTTATAACAGTTACCGGGTGTCACCGTTCCGCTGACGCAATGACGAGAAATTGTGTCACTTGGACTTGCATCTTGTCATCTTCTGTAACGTTCATATATGCTTTGGTCGTGTGTGGGCCATTTTTTGGCAGTAATATGCAATTAAAACAATTAACGTCTACAATTTTATGTTCGGTTTTGTAAGAAAATATAAAGCCTAACGTTCAATGGTAGGAATTTAATTTTTAGCATATCACACGCTTTTAAAAGCATTGCTCCATCTTCAGTGCTTATGAATCTTTGTGTGACTCAAGTGCCAGAGCTTTCTGCGTGCACAAACGCAGTTAATACGCACTGACGACGCTACATTGCTCTTGAAACCAACCGTCAATACCTTTTGTGCATTGTATGCACAAAAAAGACCATCGAACAACAACCATCGAAGGTTGGCCTTTATATTCCTGTGGCTTGGTAAAATTAACGATACTCAATTTTATAGAATTGTTTTTAATTTGACAGTTTTCAGAATAAACCTTTTTTTTCACTAAAACAGGCGGGAAGACAGCAATTAAAAAATAAAACACAATTAAAATTTCTCAAAAATGTTTTTTAATAATCTAAATTTTTAACGCACAGTCTTTACCTAAGCGTGTAAGTGCATTTTTTCCGTTGCAGTTTTCTAGAATCAACAATATATTTTTATTTACTTGCATTCGTAAAAATAATTTTACCATTATGACGTGTGTTGATATTCCCTGTAAACCTGTAAAAAGTTGTTTAATACCTAATTCTTATGGATGCCCTGACTGCTGAGTTAGTGGTTTCTGACTGAGTTTAGTGGTTTTGTTTTAAAAGAGAAATTGAAAGAATAATTTTCTTAATAATAAAATTATTTTTACCTTTATATTTTGGTCTGATGGTTTTAGTTATTTTGAATATCGAAGACATTTTAGGATAAGGATCCCTGTATTTGCTCAAGAATATTTCAAATGTACGATTTTTGTGGGCATTGTTCATCGTAGATTCAACTGTTAATTTTTTATGATTTTTTGCCTCGCTAACAGTAACAAATTAAATGGTTGATATAGAGGTACGAATTTTATAATTAAAATTACAAATATTCTCTACAAACGAGTCATCGGCAGAATAAATTGAGTAATATATATTTCATAATTGAATTTTTAAAAATTACACAACACGAACTAAATACCAAAACAAAATTAATCACATTTAAACCAATCAAGTAATTAATTGATTCCTCAAAACCATGAATGAAACACTTTTAAGAGTACCAATAAATAATTGTTGTATAATTTACATATATGAATGAAATTGTATTGCTCCCATGAATCAGAGGATTCAATCCTAGTTTTATGGATCAGCTCACTGAACCATTATCACTTTATTATCCTGTTCTTCCTTAACGAACCTGTTCTCATTAAGGATTCCTAAAGCAAATAGTTAATAAGCTAGAACCACATATGGACAAGTCGATAAAGCCATATTATTCCTTCTCTAGTCCGCCAAGTCTTATATTTCATCTTTGAAGTCTTCCTATGGCTGCTTGAAGATTGGACTGCATATTTTGTGTTGGTTATACCCTTAGTAGAATAATATATTACATAGTATAAATAATAATAATACATTTGATGGGTCTTAACGTGGTTTCGTGAATACGGTGTTTGATTCATACATATGGAGGTGAGTTTGAGCTCCGTCTGCAGTTGGTTTAGATTTAGTGCGGTTCCTCCCTCCCTCCATAGGAAGGAAACCCGCTTATGAGATTCACCTCATGATGCAATCCGAAAATGCCGACTAGAAACTTTTTCATATCAGATTCAATACATCACGAAAATAACGCTCCTTCAAACTTGCATTTATATATTTCTCTGTTCGCTCTCTTAAAAGCTAAAAGTGGTCCGATTATTTTTTTAAATTTGTCACAAAAATCTCTTGTCTAATTTAAATGGTCGATTTCGTTAACCAGCTGATTCCGTCAACCAGAACATGGTTTCTAGAGAGAAATTCGAGCGAAAAAAAATCGTAACGCTTACATTTTCGAGTTAATATGATTGCTGCAAACATTTCTTAAGTAGCAAAACGAATTAAACCATTTTAAATCGATATCTGTAACCATTTACAAGAAACATTGATACAACCACATTTTCAATTTGGGTATTCAAAGATCGGTTGAACCTTGTTCCAGACGTTTGACATTCATCTAATCTATGATATTTTAATTTTAGTTGCTTTTGGAGTTGATGGATCATTATAAACAACAACAAAATATTAATAGATATAAAACGTTTTCGGATCTTGGTAAAATTTCTAACAAATCTCAAAAAGGGTTAGACGGTTAAAAAAACGGGAAGGCAATCATTCAAAAGCTTGCCAAAGTCTCTACAGAAAAGGTTCAGATGTAATTTTCGCTGGGACGATGTCAGTCAGAGAAATAAGTGCATAAAACTTCGAAATTGTGAGCTTTGTTCTTTTAAACGGATTTTCGTCCGGTTTACCAAACGTTTTAATTGGTTGCTGTATTTTTTTGATTGAATTTAACAGTAAAATGAGTATTTTTGTTCTACCTTTAAATTTGTACGTATAATTAGACCTGAACTCTACAACTAACCTAAGGTTTGTATTTTATGTTCTTTTGGATAAAAAAATAATTGTACTCCCTGTTAATTTGAAATCCTACTTGTCTAAATGCTATTTCATCCGATAATTTCAATCGTATGACATAAAACTATTCGAACGCAACGGAAACAGAACTTTCCAATTGCTGCGATTGCCATGCCCGCGAGCACGTGCCCCAACAAGGAGTGCAATTAACCGATAAAAGTGCATTCCATCAAAAGCTGCATTATTCATCCGCCCCTGCAACTCGCGGGGACGTCAACTCCCCATCAGATAGTTTGAGTTATGATCATCAATGGTTGTCTTGCTTTTCACTTTTTTTTGCCGTAGTATTCACATTTCAATGAAAACGAGTTCATTTTTTCTCATTAATTCCCCTTTTTCTGCATCAGACGTTGTCATGAGGCCGATATAATGCAAAAAGTGGGCGGACCCAATCCCGGCTTGATATGTTGCAGAAGGTCTGCAATTTGACACGTTTCCGCAAATTGGCAGCTAATTGTGATTAATTTTATGCCGGTTAAATAGTAATAAAATTAATTAAAATAACTAATGTCTTTCTACTTGGACAACTTACATATTACAATTAAAAACTACTTTCTAAAAACACTATTACACTAAACAGCATTCCTACTTGCGTATTTTCCTAATAATAATTTCTAGCAACGTTGGGCGTGGCCAGCATATGGATGGGAGACCGACTGGGAAAACCACGTGCCAAACATGGTAGCAACCAGCAAATATCCTACTGCTGAATTTGATACGCCTTAAAACAATTTGAGGAAATCTTAAAAAGAAACTACAGTCCAGATTGTTGACGTTTTTGGAGATTAAATTCCTCTTGGCATCTTATCTTCCAGAATAATTAATGAGCGCCCAACTGGTGGTAAATTCTAAGGAGGGTGTTACTTCAGAGACTTCCCATTAAACTATATGACCCTAAAATGTATAATTCTTTTAATTATCCGCGTTTTATGAATCAATTTCATTAGCTTTTATTATTATTATTATTATTGATGAATTTTATAATGAAAGTTGGCTTAGTTATTTAAGCAACTATCTGTTTTTTTCGAATTTGGTCATATAGTAGTGGCCCAAAATTTATTTTGGATAAAATTATTTTGATAAGAAACTTAATTGATTTAACCGAATTTACTCTTACACTCAATGAAGAACCTATTTTTTAAAATATATTTTTTGGCACGTTCTCCTCCAGAAATCCGGGATTCCGGATTTCTGAAGGATTTTTCCCCGGATTTCTATAATATGTGGCAAGAAGGATCTTGCCACATATTATAGTTACTTTAAATTAAACTACTTCTTTTAATTCTTTGATTTGTTCTTTATGCCTTTAGTTTTTAAAAGGGTTGATATTCTTTTTAGTGTATATCTAATTTTTTTTTTTACTTTTTGTTTCAGGGAGGGATGAGCGTGGTGGATACTTGGACACTGGGATCTATTCCGCGGGTCGGCTCCCTCCCAGGACCCAACATGCGCGAGAAGGACTCCTCGCCAAGGAAGATAGCCCCGAGCGGACACAGCAGCCCGAAGCAGGCCTCAGTATACCCACTCACCCTCAGGGTACCCGAACAACAGGGCGAGGGTCCTTTCGATCTCAGCAGGAATACCAGAGGGCCTCACATGTCGCCCGCGGGAAGACCGCCGCCTCAAGGGGAAGACCAACCTTTGGACTTGAGGCTCGACCACAAGAAGACTGTTAGGCGAGAAGACGAAAACAGGAACCTCATACAGGGATCGCCTAGTCCCGAAGTGCCAGGAGCGTATCCTGTTTTGTTCCCTCATGGTCCTATACATCCTATGATGTTGGAGGCTATATACCACGAGAAGAGACTCCCCTATCCGTCCAGTCCTCCTGCGTATCCTCCGAGGAATTATCAATTCCTATTAAACGGTCCAGGATACGACGTCCGACCTCAAGCCATACCTCCACAACCCGGAGCGAAAGGCAAAGACAGGTACGCCTGCAAGTTCTGCGGCAAAGTCTTCCCTAGATCAGCAAATCTTACAAGGCACCTAAGGACTCACACAGGAGAACAACCTTACAAGTGCAGGTACTGCGAGCGTTCCTTCAGCATATCCTCCAACCTCCAAAGACACGTGAGGAATATCCACAACAAAGAGAAACCCTTCAAATGCCCACTGTGCGACAGGTGTTTCGGCCAGCAGACCAACTTGGATCGGCACCTCAAGAAGCACGAATCCGACGGTCCAAGCATCCTAGACGAACGTCAAGACGGCAGGTCCTTAGGACAGCGAAGGAATCTTGGCGAAGAATCCTATTTTGAAGAGATCAGGTCCTTTATGGGGAAGGTGAGCGCAGAAAGCCGCCTCCTCCACAGGGCACTACCTTACCTCAAGGAAGAGAAGAAGTCAACTTCTTCTTCGAGTTCTTCTTCAGCGGGATCTCCGATAGCAGATGAAGGGAACAACACGTGAATCCAACCTTCACCAAGCACAGTACAGTGCTAGTCAGACCGACACGCGCCAAGTTACCAACAAACCTGTACTGTGAAACTGGACTAAAGCCTACCAGAAAGCTTTATATTATAAATATTAATATATTTTTTCAGTAGATAATAAGTATAAAATTATACTGCCTAAATGTACAAAAGTTAGTGCTAAATAGCTTAAATTATATGTGTTGTTGGAACGAAGAAACGGATGAGTTTTGTATTGAGAGTAACATAATTTTGGGAGAGTGGTTTTACAAATAGTAATTTTATTGCAAGATTTCAACTGATCTCAAGAGTTGTTTACATAAAAACAACATTGAATTACTAGATAAATAAAATAATACTATCAACGTTATATAATAACACTAATGACTGTTGTAAAAAATTTTAAATTTTATAATGACAGGGACAGAAATTTCATAATATCCCACCAAATTTCCTCTGTATTTCTTTGAAATTTTCGGTGTCATGACTAAATTCTGGCAACTAATCCAAACTTGGGTACAAAAAAAAAAGTAATAGTTGTTATCCCAAATAATGATTTTTTTAAAAAAAATCTTAAACAATAAATAAAACATATTGTAGGATTGACGATGGTCTCTAATTTTTAAATTTTATATATTCACACACACACACACACACATTTATATATATATATATATATATATATATATATATATATATATATATATATAAGGGTATATTTTGTACCATTCATTTCAGTACAACTGATTTATGGTACCATGTCGTTAGATTTTTCATTTATAAGTTAGTAAATCAATTTTTTTATTGTTTCCTTATACAACATATGCAAACAAACAATTGATCTTGAAATGTATGTTGAAATTTACACAATAGCAAACCAGCAATAAAATACGGATCAAATTAATGTTAAGCAATTACATTATGTGCTCTAAGATTATGCATATAATACCTACATCGATTAAATAACTGAAACGGGATTAAATACGTTTCAATTATATATGAAGAAACTGTATAATTTTATGAATCCTAATGTCACTGTTTTTTTTTTTTGTTTTTTTTATTTGTTTTTTTTATTTGTTTTGTTAGTCTAATTACACTATCAAAAATAAATTTTATAAAATTATATAAAAACATGAACAATTTTTGCAAACAGTCTAGATTTTTTTCTTACACCAACAAAAATTGTATTATTATAAATAATTGTTTCTTTGTTGAATACATTGTTTTTATTAAGGTTATAGAATGTATTACTGAATTAAATTAATTTGTGTAATTCATCGCAATTTTTCTTAAAGTTTTAAGCTTTAAAATGGGTTTCGAAAAATGTCTTTATCTGATTTTAAAACCTTTCGTATTTCCAATTTTAAAATCGACCATATCTCAAAATAAAAAACATATTATTTGATTTTTTACTATTATTTAAATTGATTTATTTTAATGTATTTTTTTTTCTTCATATATTCGTATTTTACGAATATATGAAGAAAATACGAAAATATGAAGAAATTCCTCTACACTGTGAAGGATTTTCTTTGCATTTATATACCATTTTAATTTTTTTTTTAATTATTTAATGTTTGTTTCATAAACAATAATTTCACAAAATTCATTATGCCAAAGTAAATTTTTAACAAGAATAAGGATTTCATAGAACATTTAATAAAACGATGAGTAACACATGTTTGACTAAAATTTTATGTCTTAATATATACATATATATTCTTTTTGTTTTGTCACATTGTTTTTTTTAGTGCCATTAAAATTATATATTCCACTCTCCCTTATAAATATTTGTGTTTTTTATATTGGGTCAATTATTGGATGATCCATTGTATACTCTTTGAATGAAGGACTAGCATAGTGTGATAAAGCAAATATGTTAAACTATTTGTAAAATTTTAAAATATATATATATTTGTATAAAAGAATATAATGGAGTGTGATATGAACATGAAGCAACTAGCTTCTTAAAAAAAAAATTATATAAAAAACAAGGTGAATTTTATTAAAATATCTTATTTTTGTAAATTTACGTGTTCCTATGTTGAAAACTGCCAATATTATTTTTTACTAATTTCCTTTTTATCGTCTCTCTACTTAATTAATTTATAAGTAATAATTAGTTCACGGAAGAAAAAAAAAAATGAAGTAAATTTTAGTATTAAGTCGTTTTCTGGTATAAGGTGTATAGCGGAAACAGTTGATGTTTTTGGCTCGGATGAGTATTTTTTTTGTTACCACAAAGCATAACGCATTGAGAATTGAAGTGCTAAAAATATTGCACTAGTCAAAACATCTAGAGAACTCAAACTCTAAACCTACCAATAAATAATTGTTTTGTTTTTGTTTTTTATTGTACATAGTTAACGATGTCTTATTTTTTTTTTGTTTCGTTTTTTTTTGCATTTAATATTTGTCCTTGTACAAAGCTTGTTATTATTATTATTATTATATCCTTCCCAAGCTATTTAATTAAGATAGAAGATAGTTAATATATTGATTGGGCGGATTTAATCCGTCAAGAACTTTTTGTATATTTTGAAGTTTTATTCATATTTCATAGTTTATATTGTGTTGTCATTATATTTGTAATTCTTGAAGTTATGTTTTCAAATATATGTTTTGTATACAGTAAAAGAATATTATTTTAGAGATAAAATATATTATTTAATATCAAAGTTATATAACATTTGTTTATTCATTACTATCCCAATATTTATCGCCATTTATTACCTAAATTAACATTTAGCACATAAATACAAATGCT
>OX328131.1:58622382-58727037 GCA_946811695.1 Gonocerus acuteangulatus
AGAGAGAGAGAGAGAGAGAGAGAGAGAGAGAGAGAGAGAGAGAGAGAGAGAGAGAGAGAGAGAGAGAGAGAGAGAGAGGGGGGGAGAGAGAGAGAGAGAGAGAGAGAGAGAGAGAGAGAGAGAGAGAGAGAGGAGAGAGAGAGAGAGAGAGAGAGAGAGAGAGAGAGAGAGAGAGAGAGAGAGAGAGAGAGAGAGAGAGCGAGAGCGAGAGCGAGAGCGAGAGAGAGAGAAAGGAGGCGTCTTAATGGTTGGAAAATTAATGTCCGTCTGTGATGGCGTGTCTGGATACGGCTGCACCTACATTGGACCCATATTTCTCCCGATCCGATCCGATTTCGTTTGACCAACAATGCCCGACGTGAGTGCCTACATTGGTCGCGACCCGATACGATCCGATTTAGTAAAAGCTCGTCAGTAATGAATTCGTAGTGAAGTGAAAATGAGTAATTAATTTAAGAAATACCACCTAATAAGTATAGAAATCTTCGATTAGGTTGAATGCTGGAGGTATGAAGGAGGAGTTGCGAGGCCAATCAATCTTCTGGAAGTATATCAGTCTCAACAAACTAAATCTTAGTGTAACAGTTAATTTTTAACTGTTACACTACTATATTTTAAAATCATTTATAAGGAAGGTAGCTAGAAGTTTATAAGCATTGGAAGATTATAAACACTGGAAGTTTATAAACATTGGATGGTTAGAAACATCTTTCCACGTATTCTAATAAACAAGGGAAACAATAAACAAAAGTTTGAATTGACAGAATTGTTCTAAATTGTATTAGCTTTCGTTTAGGTATAGATATAGAGGAAGTAGACGTATTTGAAACACAATATCTCTTTTGCCGCCATTTTGAGTTGGTCGGTCCGAAATCGGTGTAGAAACAAACAAGTTTGAACGGTCGAGAATCGGTGGCCATCGGGCTGGATCGGGTCGGGTCTGGACCAATGTAGGTCACATCCTTTGAGATGTATCTGTTTGTTTTTCTTCAAGAAGAGTAAATAATACTAGTTTTCCTAACGATTTTTTTAGTTTCGGTACTCAGAGACGATAGATTTATTTGCAACGTTTTCTAGATATTTGGTTATTATACAAACGAATATATTAACATTTTGGTTACGGTAGGAGCTAAGGAAGTTTCAGAAAAAAAAATTATTACAGTCATGAGCATTTTTTTTTTAATTTTCGGACATTTCATTATATATCTTCAAAAAAGTTGGGAGTCGACGTAAATGTAAGGCAACCAATTGAAAGCTTACTAAATGTTCTACAAAAACAGTTCTAGATTAATTTTTGAGAGGGCGATCTCAGCCGGAGAAATAAGTGCTCACAAATTCGAAGGTGGTGTTTTAGTTGCTTTGAACAGATTTCTGTGTTTATTTTCCTAAATTTTATACTCCTTGTTTTTTTGTTTTTTTTTTAGCACTTTCCTCCGAAGGAAAGAGCTATTGAGGTTGGACTCATGACGGAATTTTTGAAAAATTTCTTTAAATCTTTATCGATCCTACCTAGTAGACACCGAAAATGACCCCCGTTAAAATTTGTATATATATATATATATATATATATATATATATATATATATATATATATATATATATATATATATATATATATATGAATGAATGAATGAATGAAAAGTTTTATTCTTATTCCGGGACAGAAGTCCCATAGGAATAATTTTGAAATTACAAAATAATTTTGAATTTTACGTATAAACTTAAAAACTTATAAATGCTATCAGTATCAGTATATAGTGTACAGCTTCAATATAGACTAGGGGTTGGGTAAAACTTGGAGGGATAGAAGGTGGTGGAAGAGTCGGGATTTAAAGGTTTCAAGGTTGGTAGAATGGCGGACAGACAGAGGTAAGGAATTCCATAGCGAGGTGGCACGGGTGACGAATGATTTTTCGAATATTGCTGTTCGGTGGGAAGGAATATAAAGATCGGAAGGACGAGATCGGGTGTTACGGTAGTGAACCGAGGATTTAAATTTAAGAAGTTGAAAAATATAAGAAGGTCTACGGGATTGAATTACTTGGTAAAGGACTGAGCCGAGGAAGTACTGACGACGATAAAGAGGGAATAGCCAATTTAGCTCCTGGTAGAAATGTGATATGTGGGAGTCTCTGGGGATCCCGAGGATAAAACGAATGAAACAGTTCATGAGGCGTTTGAGTTTTGCCTCGAGATCGCCAGAAAGTCCACCGTACACCAAACAACCATAGTCAAACTGGGGGAATAATAGGGAAGTTACGAGGAGTTGACGGGTCTTTGTTGGCAGGAGATGGCGGGAGAGGTTGAGCTGTCTCAGGATAAATATGGACCGACGGGAAATTTGGGAAATATGATTTTTCCAGGAAAGGTTCTGATCAAATATGATCCCAAGATTTTTAACTGATTTACATTTATATATGTGTCTGTTAACACGATAGCGGCCAGAGTTTTTGTTTTTTCGTCACGAATCTTGGTATATAGCATTCAATTAGCAACCGATTGAACGAGTTCGTTAACCACAAAAGTCGGTCCACCGGAAGGGGGGGTTTATCCCGAACCCAAAACACTAATTTGACCATGTCAGCCGTAATATTTGTTGTATTTCAACGAAACTTGGTATTCGTAGTGGTAATATAGAGAGAAAAGTGAGATAAATCGGTTCATTAGGAGAGGGGGGGGGGGGGTTACTCCGGACCCACAATACCAATTCGCCACTACCAGCCGTGATTTTTGGTATATTTCGAAGAAACTCGGTATTCGTAGTGGTAATCCACAGGTAAATATGTGATGTAAAAATAAACTAAATCGGTTCATTAGAAAGGGGGTTTACTCCGGACCCAAATTCCTAATATACTCATACCGGTCGTAATTTTTGCTGTATTGAAACGAAACGCGGTATACGTCGTGGGTAACTCATGAGAAAGAAGTGTTGTAAAAATGAGCTGAATCGGTCAATCGGAAAGCGGGGGTTTACTTTGTATTATATTTCAATAGAAAAGCCGCCAGACGTAGTTTCACAAAGCCGCCGCAAGGAGCGCTTTGTATCTAGAGGGATTGTATCCTGTTCCTGCGTTAGGTCAAAATACGATAATATGAGGTTTTTTGTATTTATTAAGTAGTGTAGTAGGTACCATGCGTAAACATAACTCTGGTAGCAAATTAATAATTGATCAGTTACTCATTACAAAATTAAAAGAGAACTATTCATGTTTTTATTTTATTTATGTAGGATATTTTAAGCAAATTGTTCTGGAAAGCAGTCTACACTACCCAAATTCTGAGGAAAGTGCTTAGTTATGCAGCTCCTGCGTGAGGGACTTTTTTTTATTGATTTCAGCAGTAAAATGTGATGTTTCAGTAAAACAAGATACGTAAAATGAGAAATACTTTTTGCGTTATTTATAATAGAGCTTTCCGCAAAGCAGAATTCGCAGAGAGTAATATTCCATACTATAAAAATTCTATAAAGTAAATCTCACTTTTTTCACGATTTTACGGGAAAAGGTGTTTAAATATTTCTCAAAATATTTTAAGCTTTCCAAATGACGCTAGGCATGAAAACGGGGTCTTTTTGCGAACACGACATCCAGTTACTTTTAGTTGTGACTGCAGTGATTTTAAATACTTATTTTGATTACTATATATATATATATATATATATATATATATATACATATATATATATATATATATATATATATATATATATATATATATATATTTTTTTTTTTTTTTTTATTAGTTTCCTCTCTGCAGTAATATATATATATATATATATATATATATATATATATATATATATATTACTGCACAAATATATATATATACAAATATATATATATATATATATATATATATATATATATATATATATTATTAAAAAAGACAATCCCGATGTTTTAATAATAAAAGCTGACAAATCAAACAAGACAGTTTTAATAGACAGACATACGTACAATCTTAAAATGGAAAACATACTGAATGACAAAAACGTGTATAAGCAAATTGATTACAATCCAACTACTAGTATAAAAAATAAGGTTATTAAATATTTGGACAAGTTGGTACACAAACGCTATTTAAATAAATTTGACAAAACCAAATTAGTTAATCATAATTGCTTGACTCCCTTAATTTATGGACTTATTAAATTGCACAAAACAGATATGCCTTTACGACCGATTATCAGTGGCTGCGAATCCCCAATACAAAAATTAGCAAAAATGTTAGCAAACGATTTAAAACCATTTAGTGAAGATAACCCTTTCGATATTATCAATGCGACGCATCTTATTGACAATTTAAATAACATAAAGATATTACCAGGTTTTAAATTACTCTCATTTGACGTTGTTAACATGTTTCCAAACATTCCGGTAGATTTGGCAATAAAAATCATTAGTAATAATTGGATGCAGATTGAAAAACATTCTAAGATCAAAAATAAAGAGTTATTTATTGAAGGAATCAGTTTATGTTGTAAATTCGGGTACTTTCAATTCAATAAAAAGATATATAAGCAACTGTACGGAATTCAGATGGGAAACCCGCTCTCAATTGCTATTAGTGGAATAGTGATGAATTGGATTCTTAATGAAATCATTTCAGAGGTTGCAATTAAGATTCAATTTTTGTACAGATATGTAGACGATCTTATTTTATGTGTAAAGGAAGAGGAAGTGGATAAACTTTTAGAAACTTTTAACAACAAATATAATAATATACAATTTACCAAAGAGTTGGAAGCTGATAAAAGATTAAACTTTTTAGATATGGAACTAATCAGAAATGAGGATAATTTTATTGAATACAAATGGAGACCAAAGACGTATCATTCAACAAGAATGATTAATTTTTATTCCAATCACCCGCTTAATTTTAAAAAGAATATTTTATACAATCGGACATTATCAGCTCTGCATAGAACTTCCTCTAAGTATTTTTGCGAAATAAAAAATAAATTGCGAAAAATGTTTAGAGAAAACAACTATCCTAGAGCATTAATAGAGCAGCAAATAAAAAGGGCAGAGAAACGTATATTGTACACAAAAACCCCAACTGAACTTCCGAATAAGCAAGACAAATATGAATTTAAACCTGAAATTTTTAGCATATCAGACGACTTTTTTAATGACATAGAATGCAGAAGGAAAAGAAAAAATTCTGATACTATCATAGCATCAAAGCCACCTAAAAAAATTAAATTAGTTTCAGATTTGCTTAATAAAGATACTGAAAATAAAAATAAGCGCAAACGAGATCAAAACGATAATCCTCCTGAATCACAGAAAAAGCAAAAGTTATTACAGACAAGTATTCAAAAATTCTTTATGAAAAATACGAATTTAAATAAGCAAATAGCTTTGAATGAGCATTTATTTCTACAAAAGAGAAAACAGGTTATAATAAAAGCAAATGACAAAGATTTGAATGAAATAAATCGATATTTTACTTTTCATTACCATCCTTCAATAGCCAATAGACTTAAACAAATATGTAAAGACGTAGGGAAAATAAGTTGGAAATATGGTAACAAAATTGAAAATAGTTTTAGCAATATTAAAGACAAAATTAAACCAACAAGTACAAAGAACAATATATACAAAATTCGATGTAACGATTGCAACGCATGCTACATTGGGGAATCGGCACAGCTATTGCAAAAGAGAATCGTGCAACACGCAAAAAGCATAGACACAAACGAAAACAGGACAACATTGACAGAACACGCACTAACTTTAAAACATAACTTTAATTTTAGGGACGTTCACATTTTAAATAAAGAAAGGAACATACTAAAAAGAAAAATCAAAGAAAATATCTATATAATCAAAAATTCAAACACCGCCATAAATAAAAAAACAGATTTAAAGAATGTGCACCAAATTTTTCATAGCATTATAAATTAAATCTCATGAAAACCTTTTTACCAATAATCGATACCTTTGAAATAGCTAAAATATCGATACAAACCAGCCATACTCATTACCACAGATGATTTTTCAGTATTACGCCTGACTCAAGCTAGACAACACGACGAGAGGACTTCCTGATAAGGTAGGATTAAGATTAAGATAAAATATTATATGTTCATAGGTAAATTTATTTAAGGAAAGGATAGATATACTATTTGTATACAAAAATTATAAGTTTGAGATTTACAAAAATTATTGTTGAATAGGAAAGCCCCTGAAGAGGTGCGAAAAGGCACGAAACATGTCGGGCGAAACATACAAAATAAAGTAGTTAAAGTGAAAAAAGTGTGTACTACTTTATTGACCCCCTGCCAGAAAAAGAAACAAGAAAAAGTGAAAAAATATATATCGGGTCATCATTCACCAGAATTAATACAAATATATATATATATATATCATATGATCTAACCCTTAGTTAACCTGTATTTGTAAGTAATGACTAGAGCCCGGAGGTTAGGCAAAATGCCTTTTTTATCTGAATGGATATATTGAAGAATCAGATAGAAATAAATATGTTTCCGTGCATTTAGGAAGTGTAGAGACAATTTTTATTTTGCCTTTTTTGCCTATTTTGGCTATTTTAAGATTTAAAGCCTTTTTTTGCCTTTTTTGCTCTTTATGCAATTTTTTTCTGCGATTTAAACATTTTAAAAAGCACATAACGAATTTCGAATTTCAGTTCGTCGAAAACAAAAAAGGTTTCACAAATTAAATTACATATTGCCGTCACAAATATCGATTCGAAAGCTTATTTTCCCAACCCGTGGATTGACCCTCTGTAAATAACAGAGCCTTCCTTGGTAGAAGGAATGCACAGGCATAATGAATATCAGGAAAGAGAGAGGAAGAGAGAAGTAAGTCTCCTTTCTCACACCCCTTTTGCTGTGACAATGGTGTAATTACCTGGTATTTTTTTTCTTAGAAGGTCTATGAGAGTTGATACTTTGATAAAGCATCTTGTTGTTGCTTGTAAGAAGGGAAAGTAAGAGTAAGTATGAGTATTTAAAATACATGTTTTCATTAATAATGGGTGAGATTCCTCTTTGCCTTCACTCCTAATAAATGCCTATTTTAATTAGAGTACTGCCTATTTTCAGTATTTCAAGTGCCTTTTTGCCTGCCTATTTTAACCAAAAATAAATGCCTATCTTCCGGGCTCTAGTAATGACATAAATGAAAAAAAAGGAGAATATATTTTAGCTAGCAATATTAATTTATAAAAGGTTTATAACTGATACAGTTCCTTTTCTTATAGCTATGGGTTGTCTACAGCTTCTTTTATAACATACCCATCTTTCGTTTTTTTTTTCTGAACAAGTAATAATTTAATAATTATTAGTGAATAATTTAATTTCATGAGCATTTGAACATACTCTTGTTATATGTAATATTATATTTTTATTTTTTTTTAAAGAAATAAAATACCTTTTTTATGTCAGGAATTTCTCCAGCGGTTTTCAAAATATCTATATTTTAGTATCACTGTTCTCACAAATAAAATATGATAGAAATACATTTGTAGCACCACAAACGTAACCTGACTGTCAACAACGGGAAGGTTACGCAGAGTTAGTCAGTGTTGCCGGTGCCACAATAATTTATTAATTAATATTTAAATATCTTCCCGCGACTTTGAGGTAACCCGAAAATTACCTAGCCAAATTTAAGATTTGTGTTTAGAAGTGCGACAACGTGGTGCCTATTTTCGGTGTGACTTGTTTTTGGACTTTCATTAAATTATTATTTCATTTTTGGCAGTGGACGGTTTATTTATTATTTCATTTATTCTCAAGAAGTTAATTATTATTATATTTCCTTTATTATGTGATTTATTTTTCATTATATAGAAATTTATTTTTTTGTATCCAGTTTATTTTATTTTGACCTGACACTCCTCTAAAAATTAATAAAAATCACTAAATATACTTGAAAATAACTGGTAGTGGTCTTCGCAAAATGACTCTGAAAACGTTATGGAAACTCGCCAAGATAACGCAGTTCTTTCTATTTGGGCGATATCGTTAAAATAAAAACTCAATTCTTGCAACAAGAAGATATCATGAAGTCACAGAGCATCCAACTAATTGACATAATTATATTTTTAGTTTAAACGAGTTGTGTATTTATATCTCTCAGATTCGGAGGTGCGAAAGAGAGATAACATCCAATTTATGACCTAATTATTTCTGCATCTGCTTGTTATGTGTAAAGGCAAAAAAACTGAGTGCAACAAAATATCTTATAATGCCCGGAGGGTCTCCAATCCTGTAACTCATATGACGTACAGTCTTAAATTCTTATTTAGCCATGTTTCATTTCATTTTGGATGATTAAGTTGTAGAAATGGACATGCTGAAATCTGCATCGAACAAGTTACAAATGATTATTTAATTCGATCCCGTTTTGCCAATTACGAAGCTGTATGAGACTTGTTAAATATTATCGCCTAATTTAAATTGAGGATTTACAAAATGATCTCATTTCCCGACGGGGCAACTCGTTCGTTGTTCTTGCAGACAGATACACTTCATCGGCTTAACCTTTTGGCGGCCTCGCCCTGCCCGATATCTGGGTTGCGCTAGCCCAGAGGCACTGTGTGTACTTGGCGCTTGCGTAGGAGGTCGTTTTCGGCAAGTCCGAAAGCCGTGTCGAAGGTTCGGTTCCTTATCTTTAATGAATACAGTTGCCTCGAGGTACGATATCTGTCGGCTGTATATCATTGGGAGTGTATTTACAGCTGCTGCTTCGAACGTTCGGTTGTTGTAAGAGGAGGCTTTGGATGTTGTTGGCCCTAGTAAGAGCCGTTGTAGTATGGCGATGAGGCTTAACTCCGATCTGATCACACTTGTTCAATGGATGTAGTGGTGTTCCTGATTCGATCTCGGGTCTTCAATCAATTGATGTTCTGGGTCGGGTTTGCAGGTATCAAGTTCTACTCCAGGCCTTTGTAGAGGTGTAGTACTTAAGTTTCATATTGTTCACCGCTCTCAAACCCCATACTCACCATACCTACTTAACCCTATGATAAACTCTTATTTTATTCTTATCAATTTCCATAAAATTTAGCGAAATTTGGAAAAATATCTGCTAGATATAAAAAAATTCACGTGTATACAGTCTTCTAAAGGCAAGTCCATTTAAGGGCCTCCTCCATTACTAAAATTCTTTACCCTTTATTACTGCTATAATTATGTTCATCGTTTGTTGTCTTTCTTATGGTTTTGGATACTTATAAACTTGGATTCATATTTTAGCTTTTAGAAATATTTTCTATTTTATGAATAAATTTACTTCATCACAAAATTAGTGACTTTAGTAATTTTCCTTACATATTAATTTATAAATATTTAAATATTCTAGTTATTTTTAATTTTTTATTTATTTGCCACAAAACCTTATGTATACAATATGAAATAATTGATCCCCCCCTAGAAAAAATTGAGAGAGTTCTAAACCCTCCAAAATTTGCCTACTAATCTCTAGGGAAAGTGTACCCAAGTCAATTTTTCAAGAGCAGCTTCCATATTGTGACGTAAACTGATACCTTTTAATGAGGAATGTACTTAGCGTGACGTTATGTAAGAAAATCTTAATTGTAATATAAACCATAAGAAAAAAAAAATAAAAACTTTAATACACTTCTACAACTAAGTTAATGTCTTTATCTATTGTATAATGACAAGATAAAATCCAATTTTATGTCGAGGTTTCTTAGATAATGATCAAAGACATGGCTCGTGGATTATATGAACGAAATCCTAATAGCTTATTTCATTTCAGTTTAGGCAATCAAGGGAATAACTTGTTTGCCTAAACTGAAATGAATAATTCGGGGGGGGGGGTTACTCCGGACACGAATCACTAATTTGCTTATACCGGTCTTAATTTCTGCTGTATTGTAACGAAACGCGGTATACGTCCTGGGTATCTAATAAGAAAGAAGTGTTGTAAAAATGAACTAAATCGGTCTATCGGAAGGGGGGGATTTACATTATGTTTGAATTGAATTGAAACATGTGTTAATTATGTTTTTATTTTATTTATCTATATAGGTTATTTCAAGCAAATTATTCAGGAATGCACTCTACACTACGCTAATCTGAGGAAAGTGCTTAGTTATGCAGCTCCTGCGTGACGGACTTTTTTTTTACGTAAAAACACATGAGAAATTAGTTTGTCGCCAATGATGCGAAACTCAACAAACAAATATATATTATATATTATATATATATAATATATATTATATATTATATATAATATATATTATATATGTATATATATATATACATATATATATATAAATATATATATATATATATATATATATATATATATATATATATATATATATATATTATTGCCAGCTTGCTTAAATATCTTCATGTGAAGAACTAAGGTGTTCAGAAAAATGCAAATGATCAGGAGGCTAATATTGATGGCCCTTAATAATAATAATAATAATAATAATAATGTTTATTTTATCCATTATGTACATGACAGGAACGACATTTTTAGGGCATGGTGATAACACCGTCAGCCTGATGGACCTTAATAGAGTCGTCAGAACAACATAATATAATGGAATTAGCTTATATATTGTTTTAAGTTCTTAATTTATTTACTTGCCTCTTTCTCTACGTAAAGAAATGATTTTGTCGCCAGTTTTCCAATATATTGTATTGCCAGCTTCCTTAACCCTGGAATCACAACGTGGGGTCACCCGTGACCCCTGAGTTCTGGAAATATTTGTTATTTCCTACACATTCCAGCTGTTAAACATGTCCGATCCTCTACCTTCCTGTCCTGACAAGGTGATCATAATAGAGAGTCAGGCTTTTAGCACTTTCCTCCGAAGGAAAGTAGCTATTGAGGTTAGGTGACCTAGTCGACACCGAAAATGACCCCCGTTAAAATTTATATATATCTATATATATATATATATATATATATATATATATATATATATATATATATATATATATATATATATATGCATATATACAGGGTGTCCCGTAAATGTCTAGTCATATTGAGAGGGGTGATAGAGGACCCTTAGGGGAACAAAAAATGTTCTATGACGATTTCCCGAATTCTCGCCCATAAGGGTAAAAACGTCGTTTTATTGTTTTATCGAGACAAACGTGGTTTTTAGAAACATAATCGTTGTAGCTCCGTCCCAGGTGGTACTACTAGAAAGGAAGTGAAACCAATCGAAAGCTGAGTAAATTTACTATAAGACTAGTTGGGAGTAAACGTAAAAATGAATGAATGTAAGTATGTATATCTTACAAAAAGAAGGCAGTTCTAAATATCCTGACATTTTATTGATATTTCTTTCCAGCGTTACTCCTCAATGGGCAGGATATGAGATTTCCGGGCTTCAGAAAAACTTGCTCATTTAACCAGCTTTCCATTCATGTATCACAACCCTGTGTTATTGAAGTATTTGAATGATTTAAGAACAAAAGTTTTAACAAAAACATGGATCTGTGAAAAGAAAATTATATTTTTTTCTTCAATTTATTCAAAAAGCTGAAGGGAAATATTTTTTTTTATAAATGTTTACATAAATATTAAGTAAATATTTACTTAAAAGAATAAAAAAAATTACTTCCACGGATATAAAAAAAAATCTTAAAACAGTAAATAAATAAAATACACATTTATTTTGAATTTATTAATTCAGGTAACTAATACTGGGTCCAGGAGGCGGCCATTAAGGAACCCCAACCATACATTGACCTCAAAAATTACTATTTTTACCTATATCACGCATTTGAACACATTTTTACAGGGCTATGTACATATTATTTATGAGGGATAGAATTTTTAATTACCACAACAAAAACGCATGGGCTCAGAATCCCAGTGAGTTTCACAAGCGTAGCCATCAGTATTAATTTAAGGTAAAGCATTTGTTTTCTAAATATAAGTACCTGTAAAAATGTTTTCAAATGCGTGATCTAATCAGATGCGGAAATCTCAGATCCTGCTTATTGAGGAGTAACGCTGGAAAGAAATAGCAATAAAATGTCAGGAAATTTAGAATTGCCTTCTTTTGGTATGATATACATACTTACATTCATTCATTTTTACGTTTACTCTCAACTAGTCTTATAGTAAATTTACTCAGCTTTCGATAGGTTTCACACCCTTTTTAGTAGTACCACCTGGGATGGAGCTACAACGATTATTCTTCTAAAAACTACGTTCGTCTCGAAAAAACAATAAAACGACGTTTTCTCCCTTATGGGCGAGAATTCGGGAAATCGTCATAGAACATTTTTTGTTCCCCTAAGGGTCCTCTATCACCCCTCACAATATGACTAGACATTTACGGGACACCCTGTATATATATATATATATATATATATATATATATATATATATATATATATATGTGTCTGTTAACACGATAGCGGCCAGAGTTTTTGTTTTTTCGTCACGAAACTTGGTATATAGCATTCAATTAGCAAACGATTGAACGAGTTCGTTAACTACCAAAGTCGGTCCACCGGAAGGGGGGGTTTACCCCGAACCCAAAACACTTATTTGACTATATCAGCCGTAATATTTGTTATATTTCAACGAAACTTGGTATTCCTAGTGGTTATATAGAGAGAAAAGTGAGATATAAAAATGAACTAAATCGGTTCATTAGAAGGGTGGGTTTACTCCGGACCCACAATACCAATTCGCCACTACCAGCCGTGATTTTTGGTATATTTCGACGAAACTCGGTATTCGTAGTGGTAATCTACAGGTAAATATGTGTTGTAAAAATAAACTAAATCGGTTCATTAGAAGGGGGGGGGGTTTACTCCGGACCCAAATTCCTAATATACTCATACCGGTCGTAATTTCTGCTGTATTGTAACGAAACGCGGTTTACGTCTTGGGTAACTCATGAGAAAGAAGTGTTGTAAAAATGAGCTGAATCGGTCAATCGGAAAGCGGGGGTTTAATTTGTAATATATTTGAATAGAAAAGCCGGCAGACGTAGGTTCACAAAGCCGCCGCAAGGAGCGCTTTCTACCACTAGAGTGACTGTATCCTGTTCCTGCGTTAGATCAAAATACGATAATATGAGGATTTTTGTATTTATTACGTAGTGTAGGAGGTACCATGTGTAAACATAACTCTGGATGCAAATTAATAATTGATCAGTTACTCATTACAAAATGAGAACTATTCACGTTTTTATTTTATTTATGTAGGATATTTTAAGCAAATTGTTCTGGAAAGCAGTCTACACTACCCAAATTCTAAGGAAAGTGCTTAGTTATGCAGCTCCTGCGTGACGGACTTTTCTCATTACTATCCCTGTAAACGTATATAAAGCCTTTGGGTCACGGGCGACCCCACGTTGTGGTTTATGTAATATTTTTTTTATCGAATGTAGTATGTCTAACGATTTATTATTTTGCAATGAAGATGAAATTCGCAATGATTTGCTTTGGAAAATTGTAGAAGAGAAAAACAGAGAGTTTGGAGTCATTTTGAATAGTGAAGACAGTAAAAATTGGTGAAGTATGTGATACGAGTGAAAAAGAGGATGGCCATATATATACCATGTGGTGTTTCTGATCGTCAAAAAGTCAGGAAAGCTGTAACACATTGTGCTAAGTGTAGTAAGAGTCTGTGTGCTAAACACAGGCAAAGTACATGTGAAAAGTGTATACATGAATAACAATATCTTTATTTTTTTGATCATTATAATGTGCATACATTCAAGTCACCATATTTTTTTCCCTTTTAAACCAATTTTACATATCATAGTATTTTTTTTATTCTAGAAATCATAAAGACAAAATATTATTGGAGAAAACATTATATTTAATGTTGTTATTCAGAGGACAAATATTCAAATAAACTTATGTCTAAATTTGTGGTATTTTGATTTTTGATTTCCCACTCCCCCATTTTACAATTAAATAAGACTATTTGGTTATAAATTGTTATATTATACATGCTAGTCATCTTAAAATACCATTTCAGAAACCTAACACCAAATTTGTAAAAGAATTAAGAAAGACTAGATGGGGTCATATATGACCCCACGTTGTGAGATTTGTAACAACTTTATCATGTTGTGATTCCAGGGTTAAATATATTCATGTGAAGAACCAATATGTTGGAAAAGGCACTTGGCATAAATGGCCAGAAGGCTAATATTGATGCCTTGAATAGATTCATAAATACAACAGCAAATAAAATAATTATTTTCTAGATAAAGTGATTCTCAAAATGTCCCCAAATGTTCAAATATTTTTATAATATTGACTGAATGTCAATTATTAAATATAACTTTTACATACTAGAAATTTTTATTAAAACTTGATGTGCACGTTTTTATTCAATTCTTAAATTATATAAAACACTAGCTGTTACCCGGTGTGCCATGCTACACCTACTTTCTGCATCTAGAAAAGCCCAAATAAATTAGAAACCAAATATGTAATATTAAAATCTAATAACATAAATCTGCAACTCTTCGGGTTCAGTGTCGAACCCGTGACCTCGGAACTGTAAGTCCTAGACGATGTTAACCTAGCCTATGACACTCCCCTGATCTAGACCTACATGTGTGCCAAGTTTGGTCAAATATAGTCAAACGGAGTGGATTTGTATAAGGAACAAACATACAGACAGACAGGTGGGTAGACGTTCTTGACTTAGCCTACGACACTGCCCGGATCAACACCTACCTCTGTGCCAAGATTGATCAAAATTGGTCAAACGGTGTGGATTTGTATAAGGGACAAACATACAGACAGACAGCTGGTAGACGTTTTTGACTTAGCCTACGACACTCCCCAGATTAAGATCTACATGTGTACCGAATTTAGTCAAAATCGGACGAAAGGTGTGGATTTGTATAAGGGACAAACGTACAGACAGACAGCTGGTAGATTTTTTTGACCTAGCCTAGGAGATTTCTCGTATCAAGACCTACCATTATTCCAAGTTTGGTCAAAATCGGTCAAACGGCGTGGATTTGTATAAGGAACAAACAAACAGAAAAACAGACAGACACGTGATTTTTATATATATAGATTTGCATACTTCGGCTGACGGTTATCCTGGACCTTTGCCTAAAGATTTTATTTTATTTTTTTAAATAATTTATAGAATATATTTTTTATTTGTTTTCTTGTTTATTGTAGGTAAGACTAGTAACAGCTCTTCTTACATGTCACTGTAGAATGCACCGGCACCTCTACTCTATGGGGCTGACCAGGACATCATGGTGCAGACTATGCTTTGAAGACGACGAGACGCCGTATCACATCATACGCAGATGTCCAGCTCTTGTAGCAAAGAGATACCTGCATTTTGGCGCAGACTTCATAGATGACCCTAGAAGGCTACCTGAATTGAACCTTAGGGCTCTATTAAGGTTCATCCCGGATACGGTTGGTGTAACAGGCTGGCTTGTCGGGTGGCACAATAGGCCTTGTTGGCCTCGGTGCAGTTCCCTCTTTCTGGGCACCCGTCTTAATAATAATAATAATAATGTTTACTGTAGATTTTGTTTCTTTTTCTTTCTCTTATTACTAAATAATAATTTATTGTGATGTATAGGTGCAGAAAGGGAAAATTATAATCTCTATAATTATTTTATATTCATATTTACAATTATTAGATGTATACTCATATATTGTCTTTGTAATTTATTTATTTGCTTAATATATTCATATTTAAAAATACTGGACGAATACTCACATACTCTGTTTGTAATTTATTTTTAAAATAAACACCCTTATGCATTCATTCCATTATGTTATATCATTAGTTTCACTAAGACTAGTAAGGGAAGTATACAGCCTAAGTACAGAAATGTCTTAATATCTGAAACTTTTGATAAATGCAATACATAAATATTTTTGGCCATTGATATAATAATAATTATAATAATAATAATAATAATAATTAGGGGTTTGTAATAGCCATCCAGGATCAAGTAATAGCAACAAGATCCTATCGACGTCACTTTTTGAAGGATGTCAACATCTCTGAAAAATGTAGACTTTGTAACAAAACGTATGAGTCGATCCAGCACATTACGGGGGGCTGTGAGATTCTTGCGGGATCCGATTATCTTCAGCGGCATAATTACGTGGCCAAAATATATCCTCAAGCACTCGCAGAAAAATATGGTATGTTGGATGGTGTGGTCCCTTATTACCGCTAAGTCCCAAATAGACTTTTGGAGAAAGGTACAATTAAAATTGGGACGAAGCAATGTTAACGGACCGTACTGTCCATCACAATAAACCGGACATTCTAATCATTGACAAGCGAAGTAAGACAGCCGATATTATTGATTTCGCAATTCCCAATGATGAGAATGTCCGGAAATCATATGCCGAGAAACTGCGCAAGTATCAGGAGTTGGCCATTGAGCTGAAATACTTGTATAAGTTGGATTCCGCAAGGATTACAGCCGTCATAATCTCGACCAACGGGCTCATTCCAAAAACAACGATTGCCGCAAATACCTATTTGAAACTGCCGGAGGATCTAATTAAAAATTCCCAACAAGCGGTACTGCTTGATACCGCCAGAACGGTTCGGAAATTTTTAAATGAACGCCCGTAAAAAAACAACAAAAAAAATCAATAAAAAACAATTCTTTCGGGGGCTGTTGCCAACTGAAAATGTTTCTTTCAGTTGGCAACAGCCCCCGAAAGAATTTATCCCAGGTAACTGAGGAGAAAACCCCCAATAATAATAACACTAGGGAGATAGTGTGCTCTGTACTATGCTCCGACCGCCTGATTTCCCCCTTGGCCGCTTCGACTGCTCATTAGCACCCAAGGTACCCATTATTAAATTAGTTAAAGGCTGGGTTGGCCTAGGGACGGTCAAGGAGGCCGAATTCAACCCATTAACGAAGACACTAGAAGAAAAAAATCTTTAGTGCTTGCTCGGGATTTGAACTCAGGACCTCCATTAGTCCAGTGCTCTACCCCTGTGCTAATCTCGCCCCATAATACAATAGACTTGTATTTAAAATAGATAAAATCATACTTTAATAAGCTCTGTACCGCAAATAAATATTTCAAAGTTGCGTCATTCCTTCTTGATTATGAGCGTCGTAGCAAATTGAATGCTGTTGCAGAAGAGAATGTTTACGATCTTGCTCGGGAAGATCCCGCTGCCCAATCTAGAAACTATGGGGGGGGGAGGAGCGGGTTCGAAAACAATAACGACAAATTGAAGAAGTGGCCCGAGCACGTATTAGTAGTTTGAGAGCGGGTGTAAAATTAGCAGTTTAATTTAAGGGGGCCGACCGAACGGAGGAGTATAAACTCCCAGATAGTGGTCCCGGTATACGTGTAGGCGCGGCCCTTCATTGATGAGCGATCTCCAACAGTGAGATAATTGTAGTAGCGGGCGGGTCGGAATACGTGAGCCTATTTAGCGGGCCCGGTGGCTGCCTGACGAAATACCGGCTCTACCGGGGGCAACTATTAGTCCATCCAACGCGCACACTATATCCCTCCACTCGATTAGAAGGTTATTTCTATAGAACTGTCATCGGAAACGAAATTATTTTATTCGCTTTTGTTCTAACGACTCTATTCAGGGCCATCGAAATTATTCGACCACGGGAGATTACTACACTGAGAACTATGTATCATTATATGAAGATGTATGAAGAAAGTTTCAGCACAATAAGAAAAGGAATTATTTTGTTCGCTGTATTTGCGACTCTTTGGAGGGCCATCAAAATTATTTTACTGGGCCATTATTCCGTGAGGCAAACTACCACGGGGCATTAGATGATTGGGAACTCTATATCATTATATGAAGATGTATGAAGAAATTTTTAGCACAAGTCGAAACCGAATTATTTTATTCGATCTATCAACGACTCTATTCAGGGCAATTAAAATTATTTTACTGGGCAATTATTCCATGAGGCAAACTACCACGGGGCATTAGATGATTGGGAACTCTATATCATTATATGAAGATGTATGAAGAAATTTTTAGCAAAAGTCGAAACCGAATTATTTTATTCGATCTATCAACGACTCTATTCAGGGCAATTAAAATTATTTTACTGGGCAATTATTCCATGAGGGACACTACCACGGGACATTACTACACTGAGAACTACAACTGTCGACCAATGAACCGTTCAATTTCTCACCATTTTCAGTCATTGTATTGTCCAAAATATACTCCATTATGTAAATATAGGTAGTACTGGAAGTATAAATAGTACGAAATATATAATTTTGGGCCTCTGACCAGTTATTCACACTCAATTATAACATCTTGACCATTATATTGGCAATGGTTTTGTTAAGACCAAGTGAGTGCGTATATCAGGATTGAAAGAAAATACATAAAATAGTATTGTAATATATATTATTGAAGCGAATGGAATGCTCTACAACCCCGTAACCAACATTTATTTTTTGGGTGCATCGTTGAAGAGATATCCGGTCGAGAATAGAAAAAAAGTGTGTTTTTTCCCAAAATGACAGACTTTCAAGAGCGGATATTTTGAAAACTTAAGGTATCTCGAAAAACTTCATTGATTAGAACTTGTAGGACATTTAATAAGCTTTCATTTGTTATAGAATAGTCATGTCGCTAGGACGCAGTGTTTCCGAGATATAAGTGAAAATGGGACCTTCTAAGCCCCACTCCCCCCGGCTCAAAGGGAACGGGTGAGGACTTTTGATATGTTGACCACCTAACTTGCCGAAACAAATTTATGAAGTTAAAAATTGTGTTCCAAACATTTAAAGCTATAACTCTTAGTTTCCTGGGCTATTAGTCGCTACATTTCAGATTTCACGATGAACACTGAAATTATTTTTACGTCTGAAGGGAAATACATAAAATAGCAAAGTAATATATATTATTGAAGGGAATGCAATAATCTAAAACCCCTACAACCGTTATTTATTATTTCGGTACATCGTTGAAGAGTTATCCGGTCAAAACTGGGGAAAAATATGCGTCAAAAGTGTTTTTCCCCAAAATGACAGACTTTCAAGAGCGGATATTTCGAAAAATAAAGATATCTCGAAAAACTTTATTGAATAGAACTTGTAGGAAATTTAATCAGCTTTCATTTGTTATAGGATAGTCATGTCGCTAGGACGCAGGGTTTCCGAGATATAAGTGAAAACCCGAACAATTGGACCTTCTAAACCCCCCCCCCCCCGGCTTAAAGGCTAGGGCGAGGAATTTTGATATGTTCACCTCCTATCCAGCCCAAATAAAGTTACTAAGTCAAAAATTGTGTTCCAAAAATTTCCATCTATAACTTTTCGATGACTGGATATGAAGATGTAAAAAAAAAAACGAATTATTTTATTCGCTGTATTAACGACTCTATTGAGGAACATCAAAATTCATCTACTGTCCTATTATGCCTTATTACTCTGCTATAAATTTATTTGTTACTATAAATATGTATGAGAAAAAATTCAGACTAATTCATTTGTCAGTTCTTGTATTAACTAAAAACGCGAAAGATAAATCAATAAAAAATGTTAAAACACCAAATGTGACATACCTCACGATTGAAAATTTTTTATAATTTCTTTCGGTTACTTTTTATTGTTTCTGGACTGGACAATGGATTCCCACAGTCTGGCCATCGAAAATGAGTAATCCATAATTTCTTCATACAAGATATTTGAAATTTACAAAACTCCGATTTTATGTTTTGACAATAGTGAGTCAGTCAATCTTTCAACCTAACTCTTAATAAACTTCCACTTCATTTCTAGAGATTGAATGCATAATAAATGTAGACGCTTTCCTGTAACTATTGAATCTGTAGTCTTTTGGGGGGGGGCTGAGGAAAGAATTCGCGAGAAACCTCTGATTCATCGAGAAGAACAGAAGTGCATAATTGAACGTCCAGAAAGTATCTTCTACCAATGAGTAAAGTGAATTAAATTAATTAATGTTGCCGCCACATGGGGGGGGGCGGCCGGGTACAGTTGTACAGGGCCCGGGCGCCGTGGGGGCCCGGGCCGGGCCTCGCTAATTGGAAAAAAATGTGTGAGCTTGTAAAAAGAATGGGGTTTAGAAATATAGACAGGCGTAGTCTAAATTTATTGGAATGGGATCTATATTTTTTAATGTACAAAAACGACAAAACAAGTGCAGTACCAGAATAGTATATTTCATTAGGAGTCGTAATAAAACTACAAGTACCGAAAGTGACGTTGCTGCACCGATTGAGGGCTTTAATTCTCATTTCCCTCAAAACACAAGATGAAAATAATTTTAAAATGTCCAAAGTCCTATAGTACTGAAGTACTAGAATTTTCAGTCTGGCTCTGAGAAGTGAGGGACCGGCTCTGAGAAGTGCGGCCCTCCTTAAAGGAAACTTTGCCTATTTTATGGGAGCCTTATTCGAATTTAATAAAAAAAAAAAACAGAAAATTTGAACGTTTTGTTGGAAGTCACCACCTAGAGTTTGGCTACATATACTTAAATCGCCATGTGTACCACGACATATTGGTTATTTCTGTAAACTGGCATCATTATATGGAAAGGAACCATTTTATTCACTGTTCTAATAACGAATCTAAGTGCCAATAAAATGCCAAATAAATATAAACAAATAAAAATGAAACCATCGATACTTTCGAGACTTTTGGAAATGAGTAAAATTCTCATCGGCACTTTCGGATTGCGTCATAAGGTCAACCTTATAAGCGTGTTTATTTTCGACAGAGGAAGAGAAAACACGCGTCAAAATGTGGAAAAAAATATATTTACAAAATAAAGTGTATTTAATTTTATTCATTACTAGCTGTTGGTGTGCCATGCTACACCTATTTTCTGCCTATGACTCTCCCCGTATCAAGATCTACCTGTATACCCAGTTACGGCAAAATCGATCAAACGGTGTGAATTTGTTTATATCTGTCTAGTAATTCGAGAAACGGCCAACAGAGGCCAGCACCACAGCGATTCATTAAACAGCCAACAGAGGAGTAGATAGCTCTTATCAAAGAAAGGCCAGCGTTCCTTAGTTAAACAGTAACTGTTGATATAAAGTTGAAATAAACTGCATAACATGATTACATAGTGATGTAAAGTCATCAATGAGTTCGAGTTATTCTAATTATCAAGAACATCAACAAATAAATTTGAGACATTATTCAAAATGGCTGTCGATTCAAAATGGCCGTCAGAATCTGAATGGTTCAGTGTAGCCAATTTTTCTTGAACAAAACTTTTGACCTTTTGACCAAATTTTGAAATTTTACTATATTATTTGACTATATTTGACCTAGCCTAGGAGATTTCCCGTGTCAAGATCTAAGTCAGTGCCAAGTTTGGTCAAAATCTGTCAAACGGTGTAGGTTTGTATAAGGAACAAACAGACATACGGACAAACAGACAAACGGACAAACAGACAGACACGTGATTTTATATATATAGATACGTTTTTTTTTCAGCACAAATCCCTGTACCATGGGGTAAAATAAAGAGAATGAAATAAAAACGAAACAGTGAATTTAATGAATAAAAAAATCATTTGAATTTATATCTTTCAAAACGGATATGAAAGTGTATGAAATATCATATGAAAAGGGAAAATCGTAAGATTTTTCTGCAGTAAATCCTAACAAACCAATCAACAGGTTATGCCATCCATAGCGCACCTAAATACCTATAGCCCGCATGCCGTGACGATGCAACTCGCGCATGAACCAATAATCACCCATGCGGTACCCTGTTAGGACTACTGCCACCGACTCTGCTGACTAACCGCATTAAAAAGGGCCGGGGAAACGCCTACCTGGCATATGTAGGGAACCTGTTATTAACTCAAGATCCCATTATTAATTTACCCTCGCTCTTCTGCCACTCCATGAGAGGCATGCCTTTTCTTCCAGGAGGCAATTAAATGCGTGCCTCATGCGTATGTGCGCTGTTCGTTAAGGAAGTCTGCATACGTGTTTGGTTTGGTTTCTGCCCGGTCTACAAATGGAAGCGACAGGCCGTTTCAGATTGTACACGTACATTGATGTGAGTGTCTGATATGTTGTCTGGGAGGATTCGCGGAAATTCTGTTACAAAAAAACCAAAGCAAACATGCAGTTTATATATATTTTTTAAATGTTTACTTTAATTGCACTCCATCTTAGAATATTCTCTTTAAATTCCAAGGATCAGTTAGTTAATTAATTTTTCCATATCAGACACAGCAATAAATAACTTGTCAGCAAGATAACGAATCGAAACGAAAGATGGAATAAATGTTATAAAAAAAAGGTCCTTCCACAAGAGCTTCATCAAATAATCGAATTTCTCAGCAATTTATACCTCCGCGGTAAGGGATGCACCTTAGCCATTGTACTCCTGCGAATCCTAAAATTGTCAAACCTTACCATAAACGCCCGATGGACTTCAGATACTGTCTGAGTCCTGTCGACTTCCTGATTTCATCCTCAAAGATCCTTTTAAAATGTCCAATTCGTCCTCTTTCTAATACTACACACTCCAGTATAACTTGCTTAGTGATCTCATCCTTGTCTCTACTCAAACTGCAGACTGCTGATGACTTCATCTTTATAATATAAACGCAAGGCACAATGGCCAGAGTTGCTACTCATGCCCCTTCTGGACAAATCGATGAACTTTAATTCTCGCCTAATGATAGGCCATCCATACGATTATGGATTTTCTTCTTCAAATGTCATGAAATTTCCTTTGGCTTTTGCCAACGAAAGACAGTTCACCTAATGTCCCTTCAGAGCTAAATCCATCCAGTTCATCTGCTTTTTCGTTTCCCAGGATACCACCATGTCCCGGTACCCTAATACTTGTTTGTTCTTATATGAAAATAACTGGGGTTATACAGGGAAATGCTCAATCCCCATAGTTGTTTAACATTTTAGAAGGAAATTTATTTCAAGAATAGAAAATACAAAAAAATTAAAACCAATGTAGATCAACCTATCAAGCTAGATAAATCAAATATTAAAGTTGTTTGTTTGGCCGATGATCTTTTGATCTAGACACTCTCACTGGCCAAAAACAAATTAAGATCCTACAAATAATCGCAGAGAATGCAGACTTCGTTTCAGAGAACCGAATAAATGGCCTATCTTATATAGGGAAAACCCCGCGGGATAGCCGATTGGTCTCCGACATGAGCCTTCGGTATACATATAATAATTGAACTACGGTTCGAATCCCGCTGGGGGATATCTTTAGGGGGCGAGGTTAGCCCAGTGGTAGAGCACTCGACTAATGAACTGGAGGAACAGGTTCAAAACCCGAGCGCGCACTAAAGATTTTTTCTTCTAGTGCTGCCGTTCGAGGGTTGGATTTGGGGTCCCAGATCGTCCCTAGGCTCACCCAGCCTTTAATTAATTTCATTAATAATGGGTACCTTGGGTGCTAATGACTCTAGCAGTCGAATCAGGCGGCCGGAGCATAGTATTGACCACACTATCTCCTTAGTGTGCCGTATGGTCAAGAATCAGATACCTCTACAGTATCTGTCCCTCTGGGCCCTTGTGGCCTGTTACGGGACTGATTTTTTTTTCTTTTTTATATAGGGAAACAGTCCCAAAATCATGAAACAAAAAGTACGGAAGAATTGAAGTTTAGGCAAATTCGCAAATTACAATGCCCCGGACGCCTAAACTCCAGGTCCCTATAGATTTATTCATTTATTAAGAGTTTCTCAAATTTTGGGGATTTACCCTTCCAATTTATCAGATAGTATTATCGTGATGATAAATTTTACAAATCATAATATAATGGCTTAATACAACTTGTAAAAAACAACTAAAAAAAAAAAAATAATAATAAAAAAAAAATAAAAAAAGGGGGGATGGGAAAGGGTGAGGGGTATATCGGGGCTATATTTTTGAATATAAGTTAATTGACTTAAGATGCGTCGGTATAGTGTTAATGTATGGGCTATTTTTGGCTAGTAAGTCGTTTAAGTCATGTTGAATTGCTAGGTGGTATCGTAATCTGCAGTCAGAAAGTATGTGTTTAATAGTTAATGTGTCGTTACATGTGAAAACGGGTCTGTCTTGTCGTTCCAATAGATAGGAGTGCTTTAGTAAACTGAGTCCTAAGCGAAGTCTCGTTTGGTTAACTTGTTCTCGTCTTGTTAGGTTTTCTTTCGATCAAGCTCTTGTTGTATTTTTAATCTGTCGCAATTTGTTTTCATAACTAGGCCATTCTGTCTGCCAGTCGTTTTAGGTCTTATTTTCTGCTAATTTGCATAAGTCGATAGCTGATATTTTGTTCAGGTCAGGTGTAGGTCTTTGAGTTGCAGTTTTCGTTAGCAAGTCTAGTGTAGTGCTCTGTGAGCGTAGTACAGAGGTCTCCAGCTCCCTAGTGTGCTGTAGTGCTCTGTGAGCGTAGTACAGAGGTCTCCAGCTCCCTAGTGTGCTGTAGTGCTCTGTGAGCGTAGTACTGAGGTCTCCAGCTCCCTAGTGTGCTGTAGTGCTCTGTGAGCGTAGTACAGAGGTCTCCAGCTCCCTAGTGTGCTGTAGTGCCAGGAATCAGATCTCTGCGTTATCTTCCCTTTTGAGTCCTGATGACCTGATACAGAACTGATAAGATGGGGCATGCAGGGGCTGCAGGTGAGGAATCATTGTGCCCATCGTGTCCGTTCTGAAAGAATTTTCGTTTAACTCCGTTCGGAAACTATCAGACGACGAGGAGCATAGCTAGGGGCAGTTCGTGAGCAGGCCATCAGCTGCTAAACGAAAACCGTTTAACGGAGGCGTCCATGCGCTCGAAATTAAACCCCTAGAATGGTCCAATATTACCTTAATGACTATAATCCTTAAGCTATATCGCGATTTCGGTGGGGACAGAGCTGAGAGGTCACATATGAACTACAGTTATATATGAAACTAGCTGTTACCCGGCGTACAATGCTACAACTACTTTCTGCCTTTGACTCTCCTCGTATCAAGATCTATCTGTATACCCAGTTACGTGAAAATCGGTCAAACGGTGTGAATTTGTCTATATCTGTCTAGATGTAGTTCGTGAGACAGCCAACAGAGGCCAGCACCACAGCAGTTCTGAAAACCCCGACAGAGGCCAGCACCAGAGCCTGCGAATACAAAGAAAGGCCAGAGCTCTTATCAAAGAATGGCCATCACTCCTTAGTTAGACAGTCACTGTTGAAATAAATTGAAATAAACTGCATTACATGATTATATAATGATGTAAAGTCATCAATGAGTTCGAGTTATTCTAATTATCAGGAACATCAACAAATAAATTTGAGACATTATTCAAAATGGCTGTCAGAATCTGAATGGTTCAGTGTAACCAATTTTTCTTGAACAAAACTTTTGACCTTTTGACCAAATTTTGAAATTTGACTATTTTGACCTAGCCTAGGAGATTTTCCGTATCAAGACCGACCTGTGTGCAAAGTTTGGTCAATATCGGTCAAACAGTGTAGATTTGTATAAGGAACAAACAGACAAACAGAAAAACAGACACACACGTGATTTATATATATATATATATATATAGACATGTACACTAGTAACTTCCGTATCAGGTTGGTTTCTCCGATATCATCAATTTGAAGACGGAAGACCGCGATGTCACTATCAAGATTTGGCAAAATGATACCAGCAATCAATTAATCCAGTGTAACGCAGGGTCTGCATAACTATGTACTCAGCAAGTTGTTTCGTTTACGCCATGTTGCAGAATAAAGTGCTAAAAAAGACCGATAAATACATAAAAACGTTTACCACCTTTTAATACTTGTTAACCAGCAGACTTTCGTACCTAATTTTCGGGTTATATGGCCTCTATGGTTTGATGGCTCTTTTAAGGAGAAATTAAATGGTCACGGACCTATCCTGGCTACCAAGTGATGGTTATCTGTACATAACACGGAGGTTATGTACGGTAGGTTTTGATCTTTCGTGAAAAATATATATAATAAAATCTCAAAAAGAGCGAAAATTTAAGCTGCCACGACAGAAAACTGACAGTATTTCAACCGGAAATGAGCCCCCACCTCGCCGTCTGAACTTTAGCTCATGGAAGACATTATTAAAAAATATGCTTCTCATTTTTTTTATCCGTTTTTCCTAAAATACTCATTTTACTGGTTATCCAATTAAAAAAAAAACAACAACAATCAGGCAAAAAGAGACAGTTTTTTTTTTCGTTCAAAAAACAAAACTAACAATTCCTAAGATTTGTACACTCTCATTTAATTTATGCATTTTTCCAAAAGTTATCGCTCTATTGAAAATTACACCTTTTTTGTAGCAATTTGAGTATGCTTTCGAATGGCCACTTACCACTTACCACGATTCCCAACCGTTTCGAGACATTTTATAAAATATACCGAGATCTGGAAACTTTTCATGCCTATTTAATACATTTTTTTTTTTTTCTAATACTTATTTACCTCCAAAAGCATCCAAAATTTATCTTAGATTAGATGAATGTCAAACGTCTGGAAAGAGTTTCAACTGAATCAATCGTTCCTGAATACCCAAACTAAGAACTAGCTTGAAAATGTATTTGTATCAAAGTTTCTCGTAAACGGTGTCAGTTTCGCTTTGAAAATGGTTTTATTCGTTTTCCTATGCTAATAAGCCTATAAAACGAGTACCTGCAAGCATATTGACTCGAAATTAAAAATGGATCCATTTGTTTTCGTACTCGAAAAGCGCATCCGTTGCGATTCAACCTCATAAGCAGATTTCCTCCCTATGGAGGCAGGGAGTAACCGCGCTAAAACTGCAAAGTTTATTGTTCTAGGATGATTTTGAAACAAATTTTCTACGAGTCGTAATAAATTCATATCGCGTTTATTATCGTAACCCTGGTAAAACCAGTAATGTTTAGTAACTAGCCAGTAATGACCAAAAATGGTTGATTTTGCAATGGGCGTTCTCTGAAGAATAAAAAACGGCCTGTCCGCATTGCCTTCCTTAGCCAAGATATTTTTTTTTCAATCCTTTTGAAGAATGTGTTCTCATCATTGCTTCTGGTTGTGTACGATCACATCCTATTCTGTCATCAGCAACAAAAGAATTAGATATAATATCAAGAATTTTTTGTAACCTCCACATTGAAAAACTAAATTTTAAACCTTTACCGTAAAACACCAACTTAACACTTAAGACTGCGGGAGCGCTAAACCCCAAACCATCCAAAAAAAATTGTAGTGATTTCATTTGTTTTGTTAATGTGAAAAAATAAAATGCCCATTGGAAATTCTGGTTAATTTTCTTAAAATTTTTTTTATTTAAATTTTAACGTCCATTTATTATTAACTACGAATTTTAGGACGGGTTATCTATAGGTTACCACCCTTTTCTAGCCAGGATAGGGGTGATGCCTTTTCTTTTTTTCGAAAGAAAAGCCACCACCCCTAGTGGGGATCGAACCCACGACCTTTGACACGGAGTGTTAAGTGCTCACGCCTTAACCCTCACGGCCATCGGGTCTCCTCTTCAGAAAAATGTTTCTATGTGTTAATCATAACACATATGTGACAAAGAAACTCCTGCAAAAATTCACAGAAAGGTGTGAGCCCGGAACGATTCCAGAATAAGGCACTCGACCGAGACGACCGAGAAACACATCATTAAGAAAACATCATTAAGAGCTGCAGTTAAAATTTGAAGTTGATCGGGTGAAAAAAAATGGTTTTTAATTTTTAAATGTTTAGGAGCTTCAGTGGAATATTCGAATTTTTGGCACGTTAATTAATTACTTTTCTGCCACATAAACTCTTGGATATCATTTTTGATTAGGTAAAGAAGCTTTTAAGCACATAAAAAAGAAAATTACAAAAAAAATTTACAAGGTAGTACCTATTACCCCTTAATACATATTTAAAACAGGTAATTTTTTTTTTCTTTATCGAAGTTGTTATTTATCTGCGGAAACTTGTAAGTTAACGCAATTTCTGTGGGAATGTCTTTATTATACAATTAACGATTCTATTAAACTAGGCCACATTATTACTGGTCAGTCGACGTTGGTGACTGCTTCTTGTAGCGTGGGAACTTTGCAAGCAGAACTTAAAAACTCGATAGGAAATAGATTAATTAGCCGGATTATAGATTCACTGAGAACGTTTCTATGATAAATGCGAAGAGCATAACGAGATAAGATCGGGCACCTTCCTTAATCGGTCATTTCAACTCCGGGCTCTATAACGGTCTTCTGCTACCGGCTGGAGAAAAAACTCCCACGTCAAACCGGAAGAATTGACGCTCTGCATATATAGAAATTGACAAATGTGTGAGAAGGCGACCGGTCCTTTATGAAGAACTTATAGAAGGAGGCAACAGGTAGAAAGTGTGAGAAATAGGACGTTGCGCGGATAAATGGGCGAACGCATAGGCCGCATGCGGGGCGGAGTAGAGCGACTAGTTATGGTGTGCGCATGCTGACCTTACACGCCGTATTTGCGCCTTGGCAGTTTGGTGATTCAATGGAATGCCCTTTTAGTGTTACAAGATTTATCAAAATCTTCAATCACTTGTGTTTATGATGTATTAGTGATTTTTTCGAAGGTCTTCAGCCTGTTTCAAATCTAAGACTTTTACACTTTCCAAGGGCATTTAGTTACTGAGATTGCACACATGAAAGATTTTTTGAATTATCATTCCTTAAATCTTCATCGATCCTACCTGCAACAAACAGATAGATATATCTGTAACATGTTCAAATACAATGAGAAAGTTATATATATATATATATATATATATATATATATATATATATATATTTTTTTTTTTTTTTAGTAGGATTTAAGGTGAGTCAACCTTTGTGGTCATTAACGCCAGATGGAAATACGTGATTACACGTAATTATTTCCATGACTTCGATGATTGGTACCAAAACGTCTGTTAAGGCGTATTCCTGAGAAAAAAAACAATTACTTTATCACTACAATTATAATTATAATTGGAATAAAACACTTTATCAAATTCAAACGTTTTGGTCTCAATCATCAACGTCTTTCTCGTTACCTATATTTATACATTTTACAGATATTCCAAGTGCAACAGCGTCCAAATTTGCATTTACACAAAATTAGTTTGTTTTTTGTATCCTTTCTTCAAAACCACACAGTCGAATTGAAACTAGTTGGTACATTTTTTTTCCCTTTTTTTAAGACGTTTAAATAAGTGGGCTATTATTTATTTAAATTTTAACGTCCATTATTATTAACTAAGAAATTTTGGGACAGGTTATCTATAGGTTACCACCCTTTTCTAGCCAGGATAGGGCTGATGCCTTTTCATTTTTCTAAAGAAAAGCCACCACCCCATGGGGGGAATCGAACCCACGACCTTAGACACGGAGTGCTCACGCCTTAACACTCACGGCCACCGGGCCTTCTTGCGGTATTATAGCTGGGTTATTCTATGATGTCAACAGTAACACCTAATGGTATTCAGCTTGATTATGAAATTTTTGATTGAAGCATTGATTTTGAGAAAGTTTAGAAAAACCGTAAAAAGTAGAAAGATGTTTGTATGTGACAAATAAGGTTCAATCTTTCGTCGTTCTTCTATGCATCGCTTATATCCAACATGGGACGTTGCAATGTTCATAACTCGTAGCCGATTTTAAAAACTAATTAAAACATACATAATTAAGCAGCTATCAAAGAGAAATTTCGTAAGAGAGCCAGTGATCGGTTACTATACTATTTAACTCTGGGTAAAACTGAAGGAGAGCGTCCTCAGCACCTTTGCACTATATCGTATTTTGGTGCACTCAACACCAATCCGTTAAAAGAAAAAGTTGCTATCAACTAGGAAAGAAGTTATTAAGCACTGAAGTACATGTCTACAAACACGCTGTTGGCGTAAACAGCGTGTTTGTAAACAAGTGTATATAAACTATTTATAACCTCCATAAAATCGGAATTCTATCCATAACAGCGAGTTGGATTGACTAGAGTTTTGATATCTTCCTGAGCGAGCGTAGCGAGCGGAAACACATAGCATGTCGGCCCAAATGTCGTCCTTGACATTCTTCTTAATATGCATGTTTATTAACCCTGGAATCACAACATGATAAAGCTGTTACAAATCTCACAACGTGGGGTCATAAAGAAGTAATTCTTTTACAAATTTGGTGTTAGGTTTCTGAAATGGTATTTTAAGATGACTACCTAGTATAATATAACAATTTATAACCAAATAATCTTATTTAATTGTAAAATGGGGGAGTGGAAAATCAAACATCAAAATACCACAAATTTAGACATAAGTTAGTTTGAATATTTGTCCTCTGAATATCAACATTAAATATAATGTTTTCTCCAATAATATTTTGTCTTTATGACTGCTAGAATAAAAAAAATACTATAATATGTATAATTGCTTTAAAAGGGGAAAAAATATTCTGACTTGAATGTATGCACATTATAATGATCAAAATACTAAAAATATTGTTATTCATTTATACACTTTTCAGATATACATTGCCTGTGTTCAGCACACAGACTCTTACTACACTTTGCACAATGTGTTACAGCTTTCCTGTCTTTTTTACGTTGAAAAAATACCACATGGTATATATGGCCATCCTCTTTTTCACTCGTATCACATACTTCACCAATTTCACTGTCTTCACTATCCAAAACCTCTCCAAACTCTCTGTTTTTCTCTTCTACAATTTCACAGCAACTCATTGCGAATTTCATCTTCAGTGGAAAATAATTTATATTGACGTACTACATTCGATAAATAAAAATATTACATAAACCACAACGTGGGGTCGCCCGTGACCCGAAGGCTTTATATCCGTTCACAGGCATAAGAATGAGAAAAGCCTGACTCTCTATTATGATCACCTTGTCAGGACAGGAAGGTACAGGATCGGACATTTTTAACAGCTGGAATCTGTAGGAAATAACAAATATTTTCAGAACTCAGGAGTCACGGGTGATCCCACGTTGTGATTCCAGGGTTAATACGCTGTTTACCCCAACTTTCTGTGAACTTTAGTGCTTAATAACGTCTTTCCTAGTTGAGAGCAACTTTTTTTTAACGGATTCGTGTTTAGTGCATCAAAATACGTTATAGTGCAAAATTTGAAAAACATCGGTGCTGAGGATGCTCTCCTTCAGTTTTACCCTAACTCTGGACTAACAAAGCGTATAGTTATAGATATAACTAATCACTAATAATATTCTATTAGATGTTAATATACTGTCGGCCATACTTAAAATTTCATATTCTTCTAGAAATGTTAGATCTAACATAAACTAAATTAAAACTATAACCAAACGCAACTAATTATTGGTGATTCGCTTCCATGCTTAAGATCTTTTTTTTTTTTTTTTTTCTTTTCTTTTTTTTTAATACTTATATATAATCTCCGTTTTTAACATTTTTATAGCATTTGGTGATTCGTGAATGAGCGCGAGTGTTAATAGAAAGAAGTGAGATAGCACATGTATTTTTAGACTAATGCTGTATATTTAAAAATATAAATAGGATGTGTAAAATATATTTAGTTATTTCTAATGAGCATCAAAAACAATATTTATTAAAATCTATATGAATAGGTTTTTATTTGGTACTTATAAGTTATTATTTATTGTGCTATAAATGTTTGATATTGGTGTACGTAATAACAATTAGATTAACATATGCTTCTAATAACACTAACATTAAATATACTAATATCATTATATAAGGTCTGCTCCTCGCTATGGGGAAACCTTGTAAGCGATAAACAAAAAAAAAAAAAATAATAATAAAACACACATAATTCCGCAATAAAATGAGTGTGTGCATTAATTTTTTATTTGGAGTTATATTATTTATGTGTGATAATAAATTAACGCCTGTTATCGATTGATCATCTCGATAAGCGCCTTGTTTTGAACCGAGAACCAACTGGTGAACGTCGCTTTTTGTCACACATCAGCTCTCCTCCAGACAAGCTGTTGATGGCAGTACCCGCATTCAGCAAGGATGACAGAAACAGCATAATGGTCAGCACTTTGAGAGTCATATCAACAAAATCCGTAGTGACAACTTTGTAGACCGTGTACCCTGCCGCAAGTACCCTCGCTGCGCCGAATGCTAAAGCGTAGAACACTCCGACCGCAGAGAGGACCTCTTCGCCGAGTTCCTTGTCCCTCAGGACGCTCAGGAGGGTGAATGCGAACGCCGGGCATTCCACGAGGAAGCCCAAGGTTGTCGCGACGTTAGCGCCGGACCCCGCCACGATGACGGCGATTACGCCAAGGATGCACAGGAAGTAGTGTAAGCCGGCCGGAACCGTCCTGGGATAGATGTACGTCAAATAGTAGCCACCGGCGAAGAGGAGAGGGATCTCGTAAGCCACTTCGTTACTTTTCACTTCACCGTCGTGTGGATTGCCTTGTGTCCAGGAATACACATAAACACCTGAAAATATAAATAGGTATCCATATTACAAACATACATATACATATCGTCGCTACAAATGCAAAGTATCGAATGTGAAAATCACCACTTTTCAGAGTGGAAAAGCATTTATTCATAACTTTTTTTTTGGACAGTCAAATAGTCGGAAGATTTGACCTTTTGATAGTGTAATACTTTCCCTTTAATAGAGTGATCTAAGATTCAAGAATTTGCCGTACATAAGTCCAGCAGAAATCAGTAAATATTGACAATGAAAGATGCATTTTTTCACATTCGTTACTTTGCATTTGTATCGACGATATTACAAGTTTTGCAATTCTCATTGAAATATTAGATATATTGTAAAAAAAAAAAAAAAAAAAAAAAGAAAAGGATTAGAGCCTTCTACTCAAATTTAGGAACAATATTATTAGGTCCACCCGAAAACCTATGTAATGTACTGTATATCATACAGTTCTTCTTTTTTGTACAGGGCCACCGCGCATGTGCGAACGCCAGCTGGCACTTTTTTGTGACACTTCTTTGTAACGCTTTTTTGTAACTTTTTTTTTCAGTTTAGTCATCGCAAAAGCATATTTATGCTATAAAAAAGAATAAAAAGGGGGTTCATAGGTTGAAAGGGTTCATAGTTGGTCAAGTACTTGAAATTGGAAGGGTTTATAGTTGGTCTAGTACTAGAAATTGAAAGGGTCCGTAGGTGGCCTAGTAATAGAAATTGAAAGGGTCCATAGGTGGCCTAGAACTAGAAATTGAAAGGGTCCACATATATGGCCTTGTACTAGAAATTGAAAGGGTCCATGTAGGCCCTTGTACTAGACATAGAAAGGGTCTATATAGGGCCTTGTACTAGAAATTGAAAGGGTCCATAGGTGGCCAAGTACTAGAAATTGAAAGGGTCCATTTATGGCCTTGTACTAGAAATTGAAATGGTCTATAGGTGGCCTAGTACTAGAAATTGAAAGGGTCCATGTACAGCCTTGTACTAGAAATTAAGAGGGGCCATAGATGGCCTAGTGCTAGAAATTGAAAGGGTTTATAGGAGGACTAGTACTAGAAATTAAAAGGGTTCATGAATTATAATTCATGAACACTTTGAATTTCTTAGTACTCTGTGTTGAAATATTTGGGCGGAGCTTTAAGGTTGTTCATGTGATCTGTTTTCTCAAAAGAAATATGTGGACTTATTTCACTGAAATATCTTATTGTCAAATTGTTTTTGGGAAAGACCAGCGTCTTATTTAATATTCTTTTTTTTTAATTTTAATCCAGAAAAATCTAATATTTATTGAATAAATAACTGCAATTATTACCCGACAGCATAAGTGCAAGTATGCAATTAGCTATCTCATCCGCTTCGGGTATTCTTACTTTCTTCATGGCGTACTTGATCCCAGCCCAGAAAGCCGCAGCAGCAATAATACCCAAGGGTCCATAGGCATAGCAACCGCGGAGCTTCCCCTAACCACAGCAAAAATAATAATGTATTACATACAAAAAGTGTTTGTATGTATATATATATATATATATATATATAAATCACGTGTCTTTCTGTTTATATGTTTGTCTGTTTATTCTTTATACAAATCTACACCGTTTTACCGATTTTGACCAAACATGACACGGGTAGGTCTTGGTACGGGAAATCTAGGCTAGGTCAAACTTCAAAATTTGGTCAAAAGGTCAAAATTTTTGTTCAAGAAAAATTGGCTACACTGAACCATTCAGATTCTGACGGCCATTTCGACTCGACAGCCATTTTGAATAATGTCTCAAATTTATTTGTTGATGTTCCTGATAATTAGAATAACTCGAACACATTGATGACTTTACATCATAATCTAAGGGGTTAGGTCCGCCAGTAAATATACTGTTGTCATACCTGTCGGTGGAGACCGTGGTCACTGGCATCTGTGCGAGTACTGTGTGCGAGCGCTTTCGACGTAAATACGTCATTATCAAGCCACTGTTAAGTTAATACTGAACAGTGTTTGTAGTGTCAGAGTATTTATACAGGGTGGAGTGAGTTGTATACTTCTGTGAAGGGTCGTCCAGGTAGGTTGTTTGTCTGTACTCTGTGCAGGGGTTCGTTCAGGTAAAGTGTTTGTTGGCTCCGTGGGTCATTGCCGTCTAAGGGTTTCCAGGTAGTTTGTTTGTCTGTACTCTGTGCAGGTGGTCCGTTGTATGTTGATCTACATACAACGGACCACCTGCACAGAGTACAGACAAACAAACGTCACAAATTTAGTTGTTAACATTAGCTCTCATAACCCGCATAACAGTGAACTTAAGTGCTTAATAACTTCTTTCGTAGTTAAATGCGAAGGTTTTTTTTAACGTATTCGTGTTTAGTGCATCAAAATACGTTATTGTACAAAATTTGAAAGAAATCGGTTTTAAGGGCGTGAAACTTCATTTTTACCAGAAATAACTTGAGCTTCAGAACAGACCAATTTTTTGTACGTGGTATTTGTATTTTGCGTCTTTGTAACCTACAGCCTCTATTATCCTCAAACTATTATTTTATAAATTCCACAAACTTTGACCTGTATGTCCAAAATACGGTGCAGGTGGTCCGTTGTATGTAGATCAACATACAACGGACCACCTGCACAGAGTACAGACAAACAAACTACCTGGAAACCCTTAGACGGCAATGACCCACGGAGCCAACAAACATTTTACCTGAACGAACCCCTGCACAGAGTACAGACAAACAACCTACCTGGACGACCCTTCACAGAAGTATACAACTCACTCCACCCTGTATAAATACTCTGACACTACAAACACAGTTCAGTACTAACTTAACAGTGGCTTGATAATGAAGTATTTACGTCGAAAGCGCTCGCCCACAGTACTCGCACAGATGCCAGCGACGACGGTCTCCACCGACAGGTATGACAACTTTACATCATTATATCGTCGACACAAATGCAAAGTATCGAATGTGAAAATTGTTTGGTACCTCATAGATGACTTTATATATATTTTATCTTATGATATATTTTAACTAGACTTAATGCACATTCGTTAGTTTGATTTTCAGTATATAATAATTGATAATTATTTTCTTTAATTTTCGAGAGTTTTCCACAACGTAAATCAGTCCTAAAGCACTCAGATAAAATTAAATGAAAAATGCGTTTTTTCACATTCGATACTTTGCATTTGTATCGACGATAAAATCATGTAATGCAGTTTATTTCAATTTTATTTCAACAGTCACTGTCTAACTAAGGAGTGCTGGCCTTTCTTTGATAAGAGCTATCTTACTCGCAAGCTTCTGATGGCCTCTGTTGGTTGCATTACTAAACAGAAATAAACAAATTCACACCGTTTGACCGATTTCGATCAAGTAGATCTTGACACGGGGAGAGTCATAGACAGAAAGTAGGTGTAGCATGGCACACTGGGTAACAGCTATAAATAAATAAAAAGCCTCGTGATGATAAATTTAAACGCCAATATTTTCAACAACAGTGGTTTTGGTTGATAGACAGTCTTCCGCCTTTAAACCGATTTCTTTAAATCCAGATAACCAAATCTGTCTAGTTAACAGTTTTTTGCTGACAAAAATATATAAAAATATCCATGTTATGAGATTGTGATAGTGTTCTCTTTAATATCTATTTATTTATTTCAACAGTAATTGCCATTAAAAAATTATACAGAATTTTAGGAAGGATTGACGACAGTTTATCACCTTATTCTAGCCAGGGTAGAGATAAAAATTTTCTATCTCCGTAAGAAATGCCACATTCCCTAGTGAAAATCGAACACACCACTTTATGGACGGAATTCTCTCTACCGGCTTAGTAAAGCCATCGAAGCGAAAATGGTTTTGAGGGTCGCCGAATTAAAATCCGGGGTTTCTTTCACCCTTTCGGCGCAAAATCAAGGTCATTTCAAGGACAAATATGTTTATTTTGCAAAAAATGAATTATAGTCCTCAAGGTTATTTTATGTTAACGGTTATGTGTTTTCGCAGAACTATTCTACTACGTTAATAAGTTCTGTTGGTCGTTAACTTTGAATCCAGAGTCAGGATGAAGGTCATTACAAGGTCAAATTTCAAATGAAGTATTTTCAAAGAAATAGGGTAAAAATGAAGTTTCACACCCTCAAAACCGATTTCTTTCAAATTTTGTACAATAACGTATTTTGATGCACTAAACACGAATACGTTAAAAAAAACCTTCGCATTTAACTAGGAACTCGGTTTTGAGGGCGTGAAACTTCATTTTTACCAGAAATAACTTGAGCTTCAGAACAGACCAATTTTTTTTACGTGGTCTTTGTATTTTGCGTCTTTGTAACCTATAGCCTCTATTATTCTCAAACTATTAATTTATAAATTTGACAAACTTTGACCTAATGTCCAAAATACGGATTTTCGTTCACTAAACAATTTTAAGCACTCCTATCCTTTTCTTATTCCCTTTCAGTATATTACATACCTAATGTATAACAGTCGGGCTTATATTAATGCACCAATAATTAAGAGGAACTAGTGATAGCTACATAAAAAATATTGTAGAATTCTTTCTCAAAGTACTTACCAAAATTCCTCCTTCGTCCCCCATTTTGCGGATAAATTTTCAATCTGTCATCATTACAAATAATTTTTATAAAATGTGTCTAAATGGGCTTGTTAAAATGGTTAGTATACATTATTACGTTTGATAATTATTAACCAAATTAAAACAATTTTTGAAGCAGATGATTCTCGAAATGTTTCGATATCACAGTAATTTTTTAATATCTATTTTGGAGGCTCGATAACTGTGATTTTTACGGCGGAAACACTGCTTATGATCGCGGGTTCGATTGCCTATTTTGTTTATTTCGGAAACAAAATAGGTATTAGCCCTATCCTGGGTGGAAAAGGGTAGTAATTTGTAGAGAATCTGGCCCAAAAATCTGTGTTTTCCGCGTTTCCTCCCTCCCTCAATAGGATGGAAACATGCTTATGACGCATGAAGTCATGACGCATACCAGAATCGCTGACTAGAAAATTTCACGTTTCAATACCCAAAGATCACGAAATTAACTTTGTATGTGTGTGTGTGTTCTCTAATATGTGATTTTAGCAGTAAAATTAATTTCTCAGTAAAATAAGATACTTAAAATCAATACGAATTTTTGCTTATTTGTAATATGGTGTTCCGAGCAGAAGTCGAGGACGCCTATTGTGTTATTTCCGCTACCTTATGTTTTCAATACATACTGACGCCTAAAATCTCACTTTTCTTAAGATTCATTGGAGCAGGTATTCACATTTTTTACAGATATTAACTAAGTCAATTCTATAAGAGCATTATAGAAACGCGCTAAGATGACGCAGTTTCTGTGATTTGAACGTTTTCCCAGGTTACGTTTAACCCTTTCCATTTAGAACTAAAATTTTCCAATCAAAGTCAATAAGTAAAGTTTTAATTTTAAATGGAAAATGTTGAACTTGACTTTGTAATGCTATTTGCGGATGCTGAGAGCTTTTCTATCAGATTAAATTAAAATATTATAATGTCTCATAGTTGGTTATAAGTATATTTTATAAATCATATGCTTTAAAACTTAATTCACATGATATAAGTTTAAAAAATGTAGCCTTTGGTGTTTTCTATAAATTTTACAGTTTCAAGTTGCAAGTATCTAACAGAAAAAATTATCGAATGGAAGAAACTTTAAGTTAACCAAAAACATGGAAACAATAAGCAATATAGTAAGTATTCATTTGTTTGTTGTTATTTTTCTTGCGACAGGAAGTTCAAGTTAGGTTTCTGTGACAGTGAGTTTCCTACAGTTTCTGCTGTAATTAATGCAGAATTTCTTTTCGTCTCCGTTACGATCAAGCAATAAATAAATTAATCAAGTTAGGTTTATGAGCCTGTGGTACTTGAATTATTTAGACGTGTACAGACCGCACCCAGTTCCCATTGAAATTTTTAGGTTTTATTATGGGGGGGGGGGGGGGGCTCTCAGATTACTGGAGAATATTTTTACTGGTGGATAGTTACAACCAATGAAAAGAATTATTTTTATTTTTAGAAATATTTTTTTATTTAATAATTATGGGCATTAAGAAATTTTCAGACGATTCTAGCTGTGTCGATTAGAACTGCTTGCTGGGATAGTATTACGTGTTCCTCTGACAATTTCAGATATTTGGTGGCACTGACTGTAGTATTCGGTATCAAATCATTGGTCGAAATGATAACAGCAGTAACTCTAGCGAAATCTAATTTGGTAAAAATGCAGTTTCACGCCCTCCAAACCGATTTCTTTCAAATTTTGCACAATAACGTATTTTGATGCACTAAACACGAATACGATAAAAAAAACAAAAACGTCAGATTTAACTAGGAAAGAAGTTATTAAGCACTAAAGTTCACTGTTATGCAGGTTATGAGAGCTATTAATTATAGCGAGTTGGATTGACTGGGGTTTTTTTATCTTCTTGAGCGAGCGTAGCGAGCGGAAACGCATAGCACGTATGCCCTTAAGCAACAGGTGACGACGGGTGAGGATGCCCTTAAAATTAACAATATTTTCGAATAAATGGTTTCTGAACATTTCAAATGAGAGTTCTCTGTTTCCCAATGTTACATATCTGCGCATGCGCGTGTTTACAAATACGCTGATGACGCCTAGTTTTATAACCTTCTTAACTTTAGCGCTTAATATTATATTCTATTAATTTTAGCGAGTTGGATTGACTGGGGTTTTGTTATCTTCTTGAGCGAGCGGAAACGCATAGCATGTATGCCTTAAAGTCGTCATTTATGCCTTAAAGTCGTCACAAATTTAGTGCTTTACATTAGCTCTCATAACCTGCATAACAGTGAACTTAAGTGCTTAATAACTTCTTTTCTAGTTAAATCCGACTTTTTTTTTATCGTATTCGTGTTTAGTGCATCAAAATACGTTATTGTGCAAAGTTTGAAAGAAATCGGTTTGGAGGGCGGGAACTGCATTTTTACCAAATTTTCTGACGATTCTAGCTGTGTCGATTAGAACTGCTTGCTGGAATAGTATTAAGTGTTCCTCTGACAATTTCAGATATTTGGTGACACTGACTGTAATATCCGGTAGCAAACCAATGGTCGAAATGATAACTGCAGTAACTCTTGCGGAATCTAATTTATAGAGATATATTAACTCAATGGCCAAGTCTAGGTATTTTCGCAGCTTTTCGGCATATGCTTTCCGGATATTCTCATCATTCGGTACTGAGATATCAATTATATCAGCAGTCTTATTATACTTGTCGATGATGAGAATATCTGGTTTATTATGGTGAAGAGTTCGGTCCGTATCATAGCTTCGTCCCAGTAATATTATTATTATTATTACCAGTCATCATTTCTTTTTAATTATCCCAGTTCGGAAAAATGGCCACTTCAAGGGCCAGAAAGCGATGATTCACGTATCGCGTTTTACATTTATTTCAATCAAATATACGTCCATTTGTACATCACACAGAGTTTTACAAGTTGTTTACCGGTAATCGCACTTTTGTGGCCCGGATAGGGCTGATGACTATTCTTTTTTTTTTTCGAAAGAAAAGCCACTAACCTTAGTGGATATCGAACCATGACTATAGGCTCGAAGTGCTCACATCTTAACACTCTCGGCCACCGGGTCTCATGTGTTATGTTTTATGAAAAATTTCAACTGTTATCAATTGCAGTTTTCCATGGTCGTATATGGGCTGAACGTTTTCCGTTATATTTCTTCGTCAATATTTTCTTCATCCGCTACCCCTATTTTTGTTTGGTCATGGCTGACAAATGTCAATTTCATCACAGGAACTCAATTGATCCATTCGGTCTAAATAATGCAAACAATCGATTGAGTCCTCTACAGTTTGGAACACGGTAAATTAGGTTAGGAAATTACCCCTTATGAACAATTTTTTTATGTGTCCCCCTTCAATAAAAAAAAGTACGATTGGGTGACTCAAATTAATAATTTATTTTATAGCGTAGGTACATGAGGAAAGCATATAATTGAAAAAAAAAACCTTCGGGATTTTACAAAAAAAAGTCCGTCACGCAGGAGCTGCATAACTAAGCACTTTCCTCAGAATTTGGGTAGTGTAGACTGCTTTCCAGAACAATTTGCTTAAAATATCCTACATAAATAAAATAAAAACGTGAATAGTTCTCATTTTGTAATGAGTAACTGATCAATTATTAATTTGCATCCAGAGTTATGTTTACACATGGTACCTACTACACTACGTAATAAATACAAAAATCCTCATATTATCGTATTTTGATCTAACGCAGGAACAGGATACAGTCACTCTAGTGGTAGAAAGCGCTCCTTGCGGCGGCTTTGTGAACCTACGTCTGCCGGCTTTTCTATTCAAATATATTACAAATTAAACCCCCGCTTTCCGATTCACCGATTCAGCTCATTTTTACAACACTTCTTTCTCATGAGTTACCCACGACGTATACCGCGTTTCGTTACAATACAGCAGAAATTACGACCGGTATGAGTATGACTAATTTGGGTCCGGAGTAAACCCCCCCCCTTCTAATGAACCGATTTAGTTTATTTTTACAACACATATTTACCTGTAGATTACCACTACGAATACCGAGTTTCGTCGAAATATACCAAAAATCACGGCTGGTAGTGGCGAATTGGTATTGTGGGTCGGGAGTAAACCCCCCCTTCTAATGAACCGATTTCGTTCATTTTTATATCTCACTTTTCTCTCTATATTACCACTAGGAATACCAAGTTTCGTTGAAATATAACAAATATTACGGCTGACATAGTCAAATAAGTGTTTTGGGTTCGGGGTAAACCCCCCCTTTCGGTGGACCGACTTTGGTGGTTAACGAACTCGTTCAATCGATTGCTAATTGAATGCTATATACCAAGTTTCGTGACGAAAAAACAAAAACTCTGGCCGCTATCGTGTTAACAGACACATATATATATATATACATATATATATATATATATATATATATATATATATATATATATACATATATATATATATATATATATATATGCATATATATATATATATATATATATATATATGCATATATATATATATATATATATATATATATATATATATATATATATATAGATATATATAAATTTTAACGGGGGTCATTTTCGGTGTCTACTAGGTAGGATCAATAAAGATTTGAAGAAATTTTTCAAAAATTCCGTCATGAGTCCAACCTCAATAGCTACTTTCCTTCGGAGGAAAGTGGTAAAAAAAAAAAAGAAAAGAAAAAAAATATTGTTCATGCTTATGAATCTAACATGCCTCAGAATTTGGGTAGTGTAGACTGCTTTCCTGATTAATTTGCTTAAAATACCCTATATAAATAAAATAAAAACATCAATAGTCCCGTTCTTTTACATTTCTATGGTATCTTTATCCATAATTTTTTTTTTTTAATTAATTAACTTCCCAGAGTTTTGTGCATGCGCGGTAACACACTACTTAATAAAAACACAAAAACTTCTCATTTAAAAGAAGAATATCTTTACAATTAACATCGTATTGCGACAAAAATTACGACCGGTATGAATAGTATCATGGATCCGGAGTTATCCCCCCGTCCTAATGAACCTATTTATTTTATTTTTACAACACATTTTTCTCTTTAATTGTCCAATAAAAATTATGGTATGGGGAAACGACTGCTTATGTGACTATAGTAAAGCCCCCCTCCTGATGGACTGGTTGATTGAAAGAAAAGAGAACCCGTTACATAAGCTTAATTTAAAAAAATGGATAAATAATTGACATGTCTCTTCACAAAACTATAAAGGAACAAAACTATTGATGTTAATCCTGGATGAAGGATATTTCACTGTAGCATAAATAACTCCTTGCATAGTTCTTCAGTTGTCCTGCGTGACGGACTTATTTCATAAACCTATGAAAGAAACTTATATTTCAAAACTGCCTTTTTTCAGATAAAGCATCCGGCTTTCGGCCCTAGTGCTATCGTCTGTGGCGCTGGATTTTGGACAGGTGTCAAAATTGGGCTGCGCAAATTTAACTTCAATGCGAGCGCAGAAGTAATCAAGACTCTTGTTGTTCTGATGTTAATGGGTAATTAAATCTTATTTTGCATTTTTGTTTGTACATACAACCAATTCCTATAAAGCATGGGGCTATTGGTCTAAAAAGTAATAGAAATAGGCCCAGTGGTTAAAGGTGGCCATACTTGTCAGTTCAAATCTCAAGGCCGGGACTGCACAGTTTGGGCTCAAGGTTAGGACTGTACGGATCTAGCACATACACGATAAGTTAATAAACCTCAAGGCAGGGACTGCACAGACCAGTTATAGTAGACCCACTGAATGTGAAGCAAATATCCTCTTTTCCACACACATCAGGCCTGACCTGCACAGTCACGGCCTCATTGGACTGTACGGATCTAGCACATACACGATAAGTTAATAAACCTCAAGGCGGGAACTGCACAGTCCAGTAATAGTAGACCCACTGAATGTGAAGCAAATATCCTCTTTTCCACACACATCAGGCCTGACCTGCACAGTCACGGCCTCATTGGACTGTACAGTTAATCTATTGATGTTATCATTATACTTCGATGGACTGTGCACTTGAACTCTGGTCTCAAGGCTGTCTCATGCAAAGTGAGGAATGTCTGAACACTTTGTCTGCACAGTTCAAATCTTTAGATATTTCTCGTCGTCTATGGGCGCCTTGGATGTGGGAAATACTAGTCCCCCCCCCCGTAACACGTTGGATTTTTCCATTCCAGAGTCCATTGAAGACATTCTCTGCTACCAATGGATTTTTAGGAAGAGTGGCAACCTATAAGTAATTCATAAATATGTATAACGGTTAATTTAAGTAATAAAAACATTTGGTCTTGTTGAACATCTGGATATATTACATAAAAATAAAGCTTGATAAACTCTATTTGGCGTTTATTAATTACGACATCGACCACCGCCCCTCTGTGGCAGTCCGTCCCACGACGAGTGAGTAACCCCTGAACGGCTGGCTGCTTCCTTTACGGTCCCAATCTAGGCCAAAAACTTGGTACCTCATTAACTACTCTAGACCAAATCTTGAGACCTCATTGACTACTCTAGACCAAATCATTGTACCTCATTGATTACTCTAGGCCAAATCTTGGGACCTCGTTGACTACACTAAACCAAATCTTGGGACCTCATTGACTACTCTAGGCCAAATCTTGGGGCCTCATTGAATACTCTAGGCCAAAAACTTGGGACCCCATTGACTACTCTAGACCAAACACTTAGGACCTCATTGACTACTCTAGGTCAAATTTTGGGACCTCATTGACTTAAACCTGACCTCCACTGAAGCCTGACCACTAAAGCCTGCACACCTCCTGGGATTTGTGACGTCCCTTTCTACGCCTCTCCAGCTCCTAATACGATCCACTATTTTGGCGCGGTGAAGACTACAATAAGAGTAGCACAAATTGAAAGATCTAAAGTCCTTCCTCGTATCCCTTAAGTATGTATAGTATTAAGCTGATATTAAAAATAAAATCCACATAATTTACCAAAATTTAATTTTCGTATTATTGCAGGTTCATATATCTACTTGTGGACTCAAGGGAACCCTCATGACGGCGAGCTAAAGGAATCTGGTGACATTTTTATTGACATTCCTCTGCTACTCCTTGCCGGATATTACCTTAGCAACCTGTATCCATACAAAAGCCGCGAAGCAATGTACAGCGTCGTCAGTATTTCATGGATCGCTGCAGCAATGGTGGAACAGAAAGGTACCAACATTGGGGACATATTCTTCTGCGCGATGGAGTTTCCCGTTGTAATGGACCTTACTCTCAAAATCCTGGAGTACTTCGAAGGACACCAATGCCTAACAATAGCAATGAAAGGATTCGCGACGATTCTTTACGCAGCGACAAGGTTGATGGCTGCGGGATACACCGTGATCAAATTGGTCGAAAAAGAAGACGTAGCAATACACATCAAGGTGTTCGCGGCGCTTACGTATGTAATATCTTTGCTGTTCGTGTCGAACTTCGTTTCCTTGATGAAAGGTTGCGGCCAACCATCTAATGAACCGAGACCAGCTTTAAGAGAGAGAAGCAGAAGCAGAAGTCGATCGGGTGAAAAAAGGAACCAACGATCGAGATCCAGAACCCCAAAGCGTAAGAGATGTTAAACTCATAAAAACATAACCTTGTCCAACGCTTTATGAAATATAACTTAAATGTTTCTCCAAATATTTGTTTTTTTTTTGTTTTTTGTTTTTTTCAGATCAAGGCTATTTATACTGTTTTTTACAGAAGGGTAGTTTTGTTTAATTCTTTTGAGGCTTCTAGTCGGTATAGCAGTAAAAGTGTGTTTAGGGCCACTTTATTCTTTAATTACGCCCTATATGCTCTCACCCAAAAATTGGGTCACATTACTACTGAGTGGTGAAACTGGTACAAACCAACATACTGCTAGGATATTTTCAATTAACTGATACCAAAGGGCAGACCTTTGTCCAAAGAGTGTAAACAGACAAATTTCTTTTTTCTAAAGAAAAGCCACCACCCCATAGTGGGAATCGAACCCACAACCCTTGGCACAGAGTGTTAGGTACTTACGCCTTAACACTCACGGCCACCGGGCCTCCTGAGCAATATAACGTACGTTTGTACCGATTGCACCAGACTTTATTAATGAGACCCTATTTGACGGTACCTTTTTTTTCGCTCCTTTTCAGGGGCTCTTCTAAAACAAGAATTTGTTTGTTCATCCAAATAAAAAAAAACAAAAAAAAAAAAAAAAGAAAAATGTAATGCTCCAATAAGTATATTAAAATAAGATCACCTATTATTGGAGTATTACATAATTTTTATATTTAAACGTTAAGCTATATTTGGTTTTTATGTGGATGTAAAGACAACATTCAGACCACATACCGTACACATATTTCCTTCTGTTAATGGAAATAAAAATAATATTGGGATTACTTGGCTTGTTGATCTCCCCAATTTGTAAACTGAAAAGTGCGGACATACTAAATATATGTAAAATATAAGTGACAAAACTTAAAAATTTGTGCTTATTTTTTTCATTTATGTCTATGACAAACATTAGTAAATATCTCTTTATTAACCATTAAAACTGTATGAAACTAGCTTCAGAGCTTGTACACCAGAAGGCTCTTGTGTCAGTCTTCCTGTCTTAATCCTAAGGCCCCTACATAGGCACTTGTGTCAGTCTTCCTGTCTTAATCCTAAGGCCCCTACATAGGCACTTGTGTCAGTCTTCCTGTCTTAATCCTAAGGCCCCTACATAGGCACTTGTGTCAGTCTGCCTGTCTTAATCCTAAGGCCCCTACATAGGCACTTGTGTCAGTCTTCCTGTCTTAATCCTAAGGCCCCTACATAGGCAAGAGTGTCAGTCTTCCTGTCTTAATCCTAAGGCCCCTACATAGGCACTTGTGTCAGTCTTCCTGTCTTAATCCTAAGGCCCCTACATAGGCACTTGTGTCAGCCTTCCTGTCTTAATCCTAAGGCCCCTACATAGGCAAGAGTGATACATTTTCAGTTGATTTTTGATTTTAGTTGCGTTACTTTAGAAATACTTGTGCGTTATATCTGTACCTTGAAACAAAAAGGTGGTTTACTAAAATTTCAGAGTTTTGGACAGTGGCTATTTTTGTTCCAAAGTACAAATATATGTGTGTGTAGTTTAAAGCAAAAATTTCCTTTTTTAGGTCCGTTGGTAGTCCTGAAAAACAAAATTTAATTACAGCAATTATTTATTTCATTGTTCAGAGCCCGCTACAAGGGTAATTTTCTGTATTGAGCAAGCAGGGTATAAACAAGATTAAAGACCATTGAAAGTATAGAACATAAAATGTAAAATTGTAATTAAATGATCGAAGCAATGCAATCTATAAAATTTAAAATTGAACAGAAAAAAAACACAAAACCTTGAAATGTAGGAAAAAGAACAACCTAATATAGAAATTGGAAAATAAATAAATAAAAAAGATAAAGAAATAAAAAAAGATAAACAAAATAATAAAAACTTGCAATTGTTTTTCACCTAAATGTTTCGCATAAAAAAAAAAACAACAAAAACGTGTGTATATGCTTCTGTTATATGTGTTTGTTTAAATTTGTATTTCGTAGAAATTGTAGACTAGTGTCTATGTGTGGACTACCATCCGTCAAAAAGTAGGTTAAAGTAACAAGTTATATTCGGCGCTAATGGCCCAGTTGTCATTAAAGAAAATTATGTATGTACATATATTTTTTTATTTTATTATTGTTAAACTTGATAAATTAATTTTAAAATTATAAATTTATATTAAAATTAGAAATTAAATTTTTGTAGAGCATTACTGTGGCCTTTCCTAATTAATTGTGCTACGCAATTCGCTTACTAAAGAAGCTCATGCAGGAAAGAGTTATGTGTTATTTCGTATTAAATGCAAAAATCGAATTTATATCTGCCCTTAATACTCGGGAAAAAAAGATTAAAAAAAAAAGTGCTCATAAAATTCAAACTTCAAGGACAACCGGGAGAACATCCTTGGTATTTATTGCTACAAAGACATTTTAAGGTGTTTTCAGGAGCCATTAAGAAGGACATTAGAAACCCGAAACACACTGTGGCATAATTATGTGTTTTTATATCTTAATAAATTTTCCTTTTCGCTAAGTTGTACTTTAGCTATTCTGAGATAATGTTCTCAACCGTTTATCATTTTTTTATTATTAATTTTGTTTCCAAAACCAAATTACTTCATTAATTTAGTCATAAATTACCGTTAATTGGGCAGTATATGGGAAAAATATATACAAGAATTATTTTGTTTAGTAACCTACATTTTCAATCCGTATCTAGGGTGTTTATTTTATCTTTATTACCCTGAGGATGGCAGTTTTTTTTCGTACATTCCCATACAATGAATATCGCATATTAGTCAAAAGGGGCATCTGTTGGGTCGGACCTTTGGAGGGGGCACGCACAATTTTTGAGGAAATTATCTTGGGGACAAACATGTATTATTGTACTTTGATCGCTTCAAATCCGACAGAATTCATGCTAGAGGCCTTTCCAAGGCGTCAAAGGATTAGTGCCGAAATTTCCTATAATTTTGCATTATTCGGAAACGTTCCAACTCTTTCTTGGCTTTGCATAACAGCAAACAAATATGGACACAACATAGTAAAATATAGATATGTTTTATATACCTTTTTTGGCAGCTTAAAATGCATTTAGGTCCTTCATATTCTATGAAGAAACTGTTTACCAAAGTTCTTTTATATCAAATTATTATTTTTTGCATAATAATTTTGCAATCAGGAATAAAATTACATTTTTCCAATTGTAAAATTCAAACTAAGTGCTTTAGATATACGTACTTTTTTTTAAAAAACGCATCGAAGCATTCAAAAGTATATTTGGAATTGAAAATCCGTTAATTTTTACGGATTCAGGCATTCTTCAAAGTTGTTGAGTCGGAGCATGTTTCGTAAAAAAAAAAAAAAAAAAAAAAAAAATCATCGGTCCGCAGAAGTAGTGTTTTCTTCAAAACAAAATGAATTTAAAAAATCGAATAATTGACACAGGAATTCATTAAAAGTATAAAATAAAAAAACTATTTCTGTTTATTTAGTATGTATTTTAAAAGGTTATTTTAAGCACATTCTGCAGGAATGTGGCGTATTCCAATTACATTACTTAGGATTGTACTTAGTTTTTTAGTCCATGACTGAGTTTTTTTTGTGTAACTAAATTATCTTAGATAGGAGAACATTCAAAAACATTAATTTATTTCGTCAGTGCAACCTCAAGCATTACTTTCCTTGAAAATGTCCTAAAAATTAACTTAAGGCCTTTAAATTAAATTAAGGCGTGTACACTCCGTCCCTAAAGTCGTGAGTTCGATTCCCACTAGGGGCGGTGGTTATTCTGAAGAAAAAGAAATTTGTTTAGAGCCTTCTGCTCAAATTCAGGAACATAAATATGCTTTAGGTCCACCCGACAAACCTATGTAAAGTGCTCTATAAGGTATACTCTTCTTTTTCGTACATGGCCACCGCGCATGCGCGAACGCCAGCGGACACCTTCTTGTGACGCTTTTTTGTAACGCTAGGTCCACCCGATAAACCTAATTAACATACTCTATAACATACAGTCTTCTTTTTCGTACATAGCCACTACGCAAGCGCGAACTCCACTGCGCATGTGCGGACGCCAGCGGACACTTTTTTGTAACGTTTTTTCCAGTTTAGTCACCGCAAGAGCATATTTATGCTAAAAAGAAAAGGCATCAGCCCTATACTGGCTAGAAAACGATAGTGACCTATAGATAACCCGTCCAAAAATTCTTTGTCAACAATAAAAGGACGTTAAAAGTTAAATAAATAAATACGATATAGGTAGTGTATGAAATAGTGTAAATGTATTATAGTTACACAAGAAGGGTTATATTATCCAAGGAGGCTTCGAGAAATGGAACCTTGGCCTTTATATCTGCGAGCCGGCCACACCCAACCAGTCAGTCATCTTTATAGGTTCGAAGGATCAATTAATATCGTATATCGGCAAAATAGGCTGCATAGAGGTATAGTAGGCTCGCCAACGCATGCGCAGAATATTCGCCAACTTAGGGTATGCGCAGGGAAGGGCTTGTAAGGATAATATTTGACGACAAAGTGACATGTGGCCAGAAACCGATTTTGGCGGCTAATCGTAATTTGGCGGGAATTAATCTTTAATCATTGCTGCTTTGCTGATGCAAAACAGAATCATGTAAATTAATGGGGATATGAAATAAATGAACAATTTATTACAGGAAATGAATAACGGGCTTAAATTACTTCCCAAATAAGATTTTCATTATCAACATGATCATTTAAGAGCAAAAACATAAAACCTCAATAAATAAGATATCGTGTTTTTTTTGCTTTTTTTTTTTTTTTTTTTTTTTTTTTTTTTTTTTTTTTTCAATTGTCTTTCAACAATTGAGCAATCAAATCCGGACTGTTAAATGTTGACTGTTGAGGTTAAATAGAGACCCCCACCCCCTCCTAATGGAACGATTAAGTTCAATTTTTCAACTCATTCTTCTCTTTTCATATTTATTACCTATTCAGTGTTTCGTGGCTAGAATGGACAAATAGGTAATTTGGGTCCTGAGAAAACCTCAACTCGCGATGGACCCATTTTGCTATAGACCGACCGCAAACGAAAGAACCAAAGGGGGCGTGGCCGGAGAGGAACTGGCGGCACGTGGGCTGGAGGCAGCGCGTGCGTACTACCAGGTTCTTTTCTTTGCGGTACACCTGTAGTTTCCTACAGACATACATATGCACATACAGGATCGCCTCAATGTAGTGATTAATCTTTAAGGTACTTATAGGAAAGTGATTTTGTGCAAAAACGTTCCCTTCGACATAGGACCAAAAATTCTTCCTGGAGGCGCTGGGCCATTAAAAACACGATTTTGAAGCTTTAAATGCATTCTCAACTACTGGTGCTAGAGAAAACAGCTTCAATTGAAAGTTGTAGGCCACTTCGTTCTGTACATTTTGGTGTCAAGGGATCTAATTTTGCATCACGAGATATAGAGATTCGTTGGATCTATCCGTAATAATGAGTATTTTCCAGCTTTGCAATTACAACATTAGTATAACTGAATCAACACAAGGAGCCTTGATAAACGCAGGAAAAACACTAATTATTAAAGATATGTAGACCAAAAGAATCTCAAAATTCCATGCTGCAAAATTAGATTCATTGGTACACAAAACCACATGTTGACAAGTTACCAGGATTTGGAGTCTGAAAAACGTGGTTTTAGCAGGTTTCTTAGCACCGATGCATCCTCGGAACCATTTTCGGACCCATGTTGATAGGAACTTTTTTTTAGTAGAAACAAATTTCCTATTAGTTTCTTAAAGCTTCATATCACATTTCTACCAGGAGCAAAACTGGATATTCCCTCTTTATCGTCGGCAGAACTTCCTCGGCTCCTTTACCAAGTAATTCAATCCCGAAGACCCTCTTATATTTTTCATTCTCAACGCTCCTTTCTACGTCTCAAACTTGACTATCCACCGAGACATTGATACACCCTTTGTCCACGATTTTGCCAAAAAAGTTAAGAAGTGTATATGTAAATTACACCCAAAAAAAGTCTCATTATTATTACTCTGAATTTACCATTGTTCTTTTTTATCCACATATTAAAGTCATCTCTCTGTAGGCTGCTAGCATTCCAGCACCCTACTATAAAGTGCGGGCACTCTAACTAGTGGAATCCTATTTTAGGTTGAAATATGTGGAATCCTATTTTAGACTAAAATGTCCTATTTCAAAATACTGGCACTGAGTCACAGTTTTCAGGCTGCCGGCAGGCTGTTTTTTTTTTCTCAGTGTGATATCTCGTAAGTAGGATGGTATTAAGGAAATTTAAAAAAAAAATCTTTCATAAGTACTACCTTCATATCTGCTTTCCTTGGGAAAGTGCTGATAAACACTCCAAAAGGAGACAGAGGGAATTAGAGGGGTGGAGACATAGAGGGGCAGAAAGAGAGCAAAATGTAGAGAAAGAAAATCCATCAATAAAGACACTTGATGACACTTCCCGACAGGTATAATAGAAAAAGTGAGATCACCACCAGACCCCTAAACGGTCTCTAGTGCCCCCGAAACCGGCGGAGTGTGTAAGCCTCTACTCACAAAAGGGATGATTTAACAGTGGCTCTAAAGGTCAGAGGCACCATTGCACAATGCGAGAGCGTGCTCCGGCTCAATAGCACCACCTCAGAGGTCTGCTGGTACGTCATCTTCTTGAGACGTCTAACTAACGTCATGTCCAGTACGAGGCCTGTCAATGCTTCAAGTACAGCTGGACTTAAAAGGTATTCCATGATCCAAGTCATGACAGCATTACGAGGGCGAGATATTGTGTGTCGATACTGGTAGACAAGGGTGGCTATATGTATTAGTATTCATTACTCGCTGATCTTGTTGAACAGTTTTAACCCCACCATTGGTCGCGCCGTGAGCATTTCCCTTACACGTGACGTAAATTTATTTTAATGCGAATATTTCATTTTATTTAATTCTGATAATTTTTCTATTTGTCATTTGTACATTCACACAGCTTACGAAATGATTTTCGAACTTTGCCATGCTATCCATCTACAAAACCTTTTGTTCGAAAAAAACTGGAGCGTGAGGGAAACCCTCACGGCGCGACCACTCGTGTCACTGAACTGGGCCTGTGCGTTGCAAGCTTCAAGACCTTCCCGGGCTCCTCTATCTCCGAGGTTTTCAGTCTAACTCTTGTCAGTTCACGTTCCTCTTTCTGTTGTGAAGTATTGTGGCTGTTCCGCTTATAGTTTAGTTTGAAAAATGTTTAGTAAGCGACGCGCAGAGAAGATTTTACGGCTTTTGGAAAATCAGTCAAAAGAAAAAAACTTATGCATGTAACGAGCATTGCATGTTCACTTGCTCAAATTGCATTACGAATTCCGCTTATATTGATTCAGAATAATGTTATTTCCTACAATTCATGCATTTTTATATTATTTTAGACATTTTTTCTATTCAAACGTTACAAATATTTTTTTTTAATTCATTCATTTACACATACAAAAATGTTTTCTTTTCTTTTGTAATAAAAAAAAAATATATGATACTGCATTTTCAGGCAAAAACTAAAACGAAATTAAATTGTATTAAAACATTTTATTTTTCATTACCCTCTTCCATTCATTTCACTCCAATAATTAAATAATACTAACCTTAAATAGATTGATAACTCTAGAACAGACAAATACTAACCTTTAACTCTCAAAAGCACCTTAAATAGATTGATAACTCTAGAACAAACAAATACTAACCTTTAACTCTCAAAAGCACCTTAAATAGATTGATAACTCTAGAACAGACAAATATTAAATTAAAAAAATATCCTGAATAATGCAGCTAAAAAATAATAGAATAGCCAAAAACAGAGGTGTGAGGGAATTGCTCACGCACGACCAACATAGTGTTGTTAAAAGCGAGCCCTGACTAGAGGCTTGAGGCCTGAACCTTGAACCTAACCTCTACAGCCCGTGCTCTGAGGGCTCGGATGAAGGCTCCGGAGTGAGGCTTCAGCCTAACCTTATCAAGCCCTGAAGGTTCGGCAAGGTTCTCCCTCGAGCCTTGAAGGCTCGGCCTTGGAGCCTTAGGAAGGTAGAGCTTTGGCAAGCACGGTTATAGTAGTATAGTAGTAGTAGGGCAGTGTTGCCATCAACGTCTCACAGAAGAGTTTATTTTTTAGGAAAAGTTACTATTTTTACCCAATTAGTGATCCATTTAATTAGTTTATCAATGAAATGGTAAATTTAAATGCCAGCGAATAATTTCAATTTGGCGGAAAGAATTTAGGAAGAATCTACTAAAGTTAGTGTTGTAAAAGAGCGCGCCTTTAAGGCTTGAAGGCGCGGCTCCAAAAAGCTCGAGCTCTCAGAGCTTGGACAGGGCTCGATAGAAGGCGTGAGCCTTGAAGGCTCGGCTTGGTAGAAGGCGCGAGCCTTGGAGGCTCGCCTCGGGAGAAGGCGCATGCTTTGAAGCCTTTTACTTTTCATTTCCAAAATGCCGGACGGCGGGCAAACAGCTGTTTCATGAAATATACTTTGATAGATTCGTCCAAAATTGTTTCCGCCACACTGAAATTATTCGTTAGCAATTAAATTTATTATGACATCGATAAACTAGATTATATGGATCACTAATCGGTTAAAAATAGTAACTTTTTCTAAAAAATAAATTCTGTTAGACGGTGATGGCAACACTGTCATACTTCTTAACTGTATGACACTCTCATACTTTATCTCCCTTAAATAATAAAAGTCCATACAATTTTTCATTCAGATTTTAATCCATAAGAATACAGAATTTAAAAAATCAGCTAATTGAAGCACTTTATTTAGCGTAATCATTAACGTTATAAACTGAACTCTGTTGAATTTTAATAAATTACAAATGAAGCAAAATAAGAATTATCAGAGATAACAGCTAAATTACCTCCCTTTGTAAATAAAGATGCCGTTAAAAATTTAAATTGATTATTGTTAAATAAATGGTGAGATATCTCACCAACAAATCGAAATTTATAAAATGTAATAATTAAAGAGTAAGTAATTATTGTATAGAGATAATCTAGTAAAGCACTAGAAAGGCTTTGACTAAAACCGTGCTTGCCGAAGCTCTACCTTCCCAGGGCTCCAAGGCCGAGCCTTCAAGGCTCGAGAGAGACCCTTGCCGAAACTTCAGGGCTTGATAAGGTTAGGATGGAGCCTCACTCCCGAGACTTCATCGAGCCCTCAGAGCTAGGTAGGTAGAGGCTAGGTTCAAGGTTCAGGCCTGAAGCCTCTAGTCAGGGCTCGCTTTTAACAACACTAACTAAAGTATATTTCATGAAACAGCTGTTTGCCCGCCGTCCGCCATTTTGGAAATGAAAAGTAAAAGGCTTCAAAGCATGCGCCTTCTCCCGAGGCGAGCCTTCAAGGCTCGCGCCTTCTACCAAGCCGAGCCTTCAAGGCTCACGCCTTCTACCAAGCCGAGCCTTCAAGACTCGCGCCTTCTATCGAGCCCTGTCCAAGCACTGAGAGCTCGAGCTTTTACGAGCCGCGCCTTCTAGCCTCAAAGGCGCGCTCTTTTACAACACTAGACCAACGGTGTCTCACGGAGGGACGCGACCAGCGCCATGTTAACATATTCATTCCCAACTAATAACTCGGAGATTGCATATTTACCTATGGTGAATACTTTCTTAACCCTGGAATCACATGATGAAGCTGTTACATATCTCACAACGTGGGGTCATATAAGACCCCATCTAGTCTTTCGTACTTCTTTTACAAATTTAGTGTTAGGTTTCTGAAATGGTATTTTAAGATGACTTCCATTTATAATATAAAAATTTAAAACCAAATAATCTTATTTAATTGTAAAATGGGGGAGTGGGAAATCAAACATCAAAATACCATAAGTTTGTTTGAATATTTGTCCTCTGAATATCAACATTAAATATAATGTTTTCTCCTATAATATTTTGTCTTTATGACTGCTAGAATAAAAAAAATACTATGATATGTAAAATTGGTTTAAAAGGGACAAAAATATAGTGACTTGAATGTATGCACATTATAATGATCAAAAAAATAAAAATATTGTTATTCATGTATACACTTTTCAGATATACTTTGCCTGTGTTTAGCGCACAGACTCTTACTACACTTTGGACAATGTGTTACAGCTTTCCTGTCTTTTTTAAGACCAAAAAACCAAATGGTATAAATGGCCATTCTCTTTTTCACTCGTATCACATACTTCACCAATTTCACTCTCTTCACTATCCAAAACCTCTCCAAACTCTCTGTTTTCTCTTCTACAATTTGCCAAAGCAACTCATTGTGAATTTCATATTCAGTGAAAAATAATTTATCGTTAGACATACAATATTCGATAAATAAAAATATTACATAAACCACAACGTGGGGTCGCCCGTGACCCAAAGGCTTTATATACGTTCACAGGGATAGGAATGAGAGAAGCCTGACTCTCTATTATGATCGTATTGTCAGGACAGGAAGGTAGAGGATCGGACATGTTTAATAGCTCGAATGAGTAGGAAATAATAAATATTTTCAGAACTCAGGGGTCACGGGTGACCCCATGTTGTGATTCCAGGGTTAAATTGCGCTTAGCTCTGGAATATGAAAAAAAAAAAAAAAAATTGCAGTTATTACCTGAAGACAATTTTGTTGCTCGACTTAGACACCAAATAAACATTGGAATCGTGAAAAAGTTGAAAATATAGAGCTGATAAGTACTTGTTGTAATACATACTGATAAGTACTTTTTAGCACTTTCCTCCGAAGGAAAGTAGCTATTGAGGTTGGACTCATGACGGAATTTTTGAAAAATTTCTTCAAATCTTTATCGATCCTACCCAGTAGACACCGAAAATGACCCCCGTTAAAATTTATATATATATATATATATATATATATATATATATATATATATATGTCTGTTAACACGATAGCGGCCAGAGTTTTTGTTTTTTCGTCACGAAACTTGGTATATAGCATTCAATTAGCAAACGATTGAACGAGTTCGTTAACCACCAAAGTCGGTCCACCGGAAGGGGGGGGGTTTACCCCGAACCCAAAACACTAATTTGACTATGTCAGCCGTAATATTTGTTATATTTCAACGAAACTTGGTATTCGTAGTGGTAATATAGAGAGAAAAGTGAGATATAAAAATGAACTAAATCGGTTCATTAGAAGGGGGGGGGGGGTTTACTCCGGACCCACAATACCAATTCGCCACTACCAGCCGTGATTTTTGGTATATTTCAACGGAACTCGGTATTCGTAGTGGTAATCCACAGGTAAATAACTGTTGTAAAAATAAACTAAATCGGTTCATTAGGAGGGGGGGTTTACTCCGGACCCACAATACCAATTCGCCACTACCAGCAGTGATTTTTGGTATATTTTGACGAAACTCGGCATTCGTAGTGGTAATCTACAGGTAAATATGTGTTGTAAAAATAAACTAAATCGGTTCATTAGAAGGGGGGGTTTACTCCTGAGCCAAATTCTTAATATACTCATACCGGTCGTAATTTCTGCTGTATTGTAACGAAATGCGGTATACGTCGTGGGTAACTCATGAGAAAGAAGTGTTGTAGAAATGAGCTGAATCGGTCAATCGGAAAGCGGGGGTTTAATTTGTAATATATTTCAATAGAAAAGCCCGTCAGACGTAGGTTCACAAAGCCGCCGCAAGGAGCGCTTTCTACCACTAGAGTGACTGTATCCTGTTCCTGCGTTAGATCAAAATACGAGAATATGAGTTTTTTTGTATTTACTACGAAGTGTAATAGGTACCATGTGTAAACATAACTTATAGCAAATAAATAATTGATCAGTTACTCATTACAAAATTAAAAGAGAACAATTCATGTTTATACTTTATTTATGTAGGATATTTTAAGCAAATTGTTCTGGAAAGCAATCTAAACTACCCAAATTCTGAGGAAAGTGCTTAGTTATGCAGCTCCTGCGTGACGGACTTTTATTAGGCCTTTTTGAAATCAAACTAATGTCGTATGAATCGTACAACACTCATATGAAATATTTTACAAGTAAACTACCATATAGGCCATTATGGAAAATAAACTTTACTAACTGAAATAATTCCACTAAAATACGGTATAATATATATATATATATATATATATATATATATATATATATATATATATATACATTTATTTTTATAAATATGGCAAAGGTCCAAATAATAGTACTCCAGATTCTTGCACTATTTTATTTTTGATACGCCCTACATGTTTCGTGGCCTTATGCCACCTCCTCAGGGGCCACTAAATCCTAAAAACATTTTTTACAAATTTTTAATAACTTATTTTAGTAAATTTAATAATAATTATACACCGAGTAACATTAAAATTCCTATACTAACCCCTAAACTTTATATGTAAAATATAATAATAATAATAATATTGTTATATTGTACATACCCTATGTGTGGTCAGCTCGCCACCCATACTATGACTGAGGCTAGCTAAATACCTGTGTCGAGAGGCTTAGTAATCAGCTTATTATGATAAGTTGTATAAAGGTTTGTACTATTGCTTCTTCCTTTGGATTGTTCGCTATTTTCTAATGTTATTGTAAAATATTTTATTTAAAAATTTAATTTCTGTTTGTTTATTTACCGAGTTCCTGTTTTTTATTATGTGGATATTTTCTTTTATTTTTCGTTTAATGTTGTTTCTGTCCTTGTCAACTATTGCTATGTCGTCCAAGTCAAATGTATGTCCGTTCTTAAATGCGTGGTCTGTTACAGCTGTTTCTGTCCTTGTCAACTATTGCTATGTCGTCCAAGTCAAATGTATGTCTGTTCTTAAATGCGTGGTCTGTTACAGCTGTTTCTGTCCTTGTCAACTATTGCTATGTCGTCCAAGTCAAATGTATGTCCGTTCTTAAATGCGTGGTCTGTTACAGCTGTTTCTGTCCTTGTCAACTATTGCTATGTCGTCCAAGTCAAATGTATGTCCGTTCTTAAATGCGTGGTCTGTTACAGCTGTATCTGTCCTTGTCAACTATTGCTATGTCGTCCAAGTCAAATGTATGTCCGTTCTTAAATGCGTGGTCTGTTACAGCTGTTTCTGTCCTTGTCAACTATTGCTATGTCGTCCAAGTCAAATGTATGTCCGTTCTTAAATGCGTGGTCCGTTAGAGCTGTTTCTGTCCCTGTCAACTATTGCTATGTCGTCCAAGTCAAATGTATGTCCGTTCTTAAATGCGTGGTCCGTTAGAGCTGTTTCTGTCCTTGTCAACTATTGCTATGTCGTCCAAGTCAAATGTATGTCCGTTCTTAAATGCGTGGTCTGTTACAGCTGTTTCTGTCCTTGTCAACTATTGCTATGTCGTCCAAGTCAAATGTATGTCTGTTCTTAAATGCGTTGCCCGTTAGAGCTGTTCTATTTGATTTCTCGTCTATATTTTTGGCATGTTGCTTAATTCTATTCTTTAGTATTTTGATGATTCCCCTATGTAGCACTTGTTACAATCTTTACATTTAACTTTATATACGTTATATTTTGAATTTATTTTATTTATTTGGTCCTTAATTTTGCTGAAATTCTTTTCTATTTTGTTATTATATTTCCAGCTAATTTTGCAAATCCCGTTACAGATCAGTTTCATCCTGTTTGCTATTGCTGGGTGAAAATCAAATGAATAAAAATTATTTTCTATTTGCTCCAGGATATTTGGACCTTTGCCATATTTATAAAAATAAATGTACATAAATAAAGGTCACAAATCATGGAATTGAATATATATATATATATATATATATATATATATATATATATATATATTTATTTATATATATATATATATATATATATATATATATATATATATATATATATATATATATTTATTTATATATATATATATATATATATATATATATATATATATATATATATATATATATATATATATGTAAGTCGCTACATGACCGATTTGCTGTTCTGAACCTGTTGGATGCTAACAATATTAGGAAGTGCCTTAAAAAGTTAAGAACTTGAAATATATGGTTTAATATTATTTTAGTTTTTTTTTACCATTTGTTAAAACGTTTCCGTTTTATTAATTAATTATTATTTGTGAGTAAATAAATAAGGTAGAAAATTAGATTTTTTTTTTTACTCTTTTATTGATTTGCTCCCATTCTGATTCGTCTGTTATGGACAACATGACACACGGAGTGTGGCCCGTTAACTTTCCTTAACCCCCCCCCCCCCAGAAACCTAAAGGAAAAAAAATATCCGTTTGTAATAAGTATGATACATAAAATTTAAAAAAAATTTTTACAAAGTTTAATAAACGAAAGGATTAACTGTAAACTGTAAGTAAAACGCAGGATAAATTAAAATTATGTCACTTACATGTGTTTGTATACATACTTATATTGTTTAGAAATTGTATATACATACATATTTATTTATTTATTCGATTTTAAGAGCTCACTACAGGTAAAATTTGCTCTATTGATTCTATAGGATGCCAGTAAATTTTGGAAGTGGAATTCCTCCTGAAATTTGTTTGTATAGCGTAGAAATTGTAAGATTCCAAATTTCCTGCAGTCAATTAATAATTGGTTTATAGATATTATTGTAAAATCTTGTTTTGTCATTAAAAATTGGACATCTCACCTTATATATATATGTATATATATATATACACACAGTTTATCACTGTGTACCTGTGTTTATTTTAATTTGTTGTATGTGCATGTGAGTGTGTATGTGACGTGATTTGGGACTGTATGGTGGATTTTTTTTTTTTTTTTTTTTTTTTTTTTTTAATGTATTTTGTATTGGACCACGTAGATACCTCCAGAGGAGCTCTGGCCTAGCGGATGAGGTTATATGAGTTAGACCAGGTTTGTCTGTATTTGATTTCTTTCTTTATTTGTTCTTTTCTATATTATATTTATGATATTGTTAATTTGATTATTGTTATTATTTTATGATTATCATTGTTAAGTATCGTTATATTTTATTTATATTAATTATTCTTATTTATTATGTTATATTTTATGAAATTGGTCGTATTAATAATTTATTTAGGTGTTACAGTAACCAGGCTTGTTGTGTTACCAAGCCTGTATAACGAGGGTGAAGGAGACGCCCAATTGTAAATTGACGTGTTTAGCATTATATTTTGATGTGATAAATGTACATTCATCCACGTGAATTGTATCTCCTAATAATAAAAAATAAATAAAAAATTTAAAAAAAATATATATACATATAGTAAGTAAGTATTAGTTTTCTGTAATGACACAGTTTCTGGGGTAATGACACCGATGTAGTCTTATAAAACCACTGTACTGTATTACTTTATACTATTATGTACAAACTATGAAAAGTGACTGTAGCTTTGTCCATCATGGTGACTGTGGTCGGAGAAAAAACCATCACGTACGAATACAATCTCCAATCCAGGTCAGATAGTTTCGAAATGTTTCGTGCCGCGGGCTATCACATCGAAAACGCCCCTGGTAACTATTACTTTTTTTCTCCGGAAATGTCAAAATATATTATAAATATAACTATAAGGTGGCAGAAATGTCGCTAAATGTTCTTTTTGTAAATTTTGTTTCGAATTTAGTTCGATTAATTTGAAGGTTTCATGTGAAATGGAATATTCTACAATAATACATGGTTGTTTCTTAGAGAAAAAAAATCTCAAAAGACTTATTATGTTGATAACTTAAACATAAATAAAATTGCTTTCTCATATTATGTGACATGCGGACAATAGAGTATTCTGCTGATTCGTCAAACACTATTTAACTATTTCTGGTCACCATATTTCGTCTTTTATTATTCGACATTTTTTTTTTTTTTTTAAAGTTTAATGGCGTATCAACTGTTGGGCTATTAACGCTGGGCTATCTATAGGTTGCCGCCCTTTTATAATGCCAACAGCACGTGGTCGGTTACCCATTCAGGTACTGACCACGCCCGACGTTGCTTAACTTCGGTGATCAACGGGAACCGGTGCACTCAACGTGGCTATGGCCGTTGTCTGTCATATTTACTGTTGTCCGCCCAAATTCTATGAAATTTTATAAACTTTTCATTTACTATTTATTATTTGATATTATTTATTATTATTTTATTATAAAATTATTTACATAATAAATTAACTTCAATTCATTATGTAAGTACCTTTAAGGTTAGTAGCTGTAATTAATGAAAAAATAGTTAAGATCAAAATCCTGTTTAAAAAAGGGTGTATAAAATAGACTGCTTATTGTTAGGTAAAATTAGCTTTAAATTATATATTTTTTTAAATTTAATAAAGGGTTATTATAGTAATTATATAAAAAAATAAGGAGGTATTTTATTTTAAATTGAATTTTTTTTTTTCAAGTAATTGCAACACGATCCTACCGACGACACGTTTTAAAAGATATTAGTATTTCGGACAAGTGCAGATTATGTAACAAGGCGTATGAGTCGATTCAACACGTGACGGCAGGCTGCGAAATTCTTGCGGGATCTGATTACCTTCAGAGACACAACAATGTTGCCAAGATATACCATCTAGCAATAGCAGAAAAGTTCGGCATAATAGAAAGTACGGTACCGTATTATCGCTACGTCCCGCAAAGACTTCTAGAAAATGATAGAATTAAAATCTACTGGGACGAAGCTATGATTACGGACCGAACTGTTCGCCATAATAAACCAGATATTCTCATCATCGACAAGCATAATAAGACTGCTGATATATTTCTTTTTTTTATTTATTAATTATAGGTGCTTCTACTGCCAAGGTCATTAGCACCTTACTGCTGATATAATTGATATCTCAGTGCCGAATGATGAGAATATCCGGAAAGCATATGCCGAAAAGCTGCGAAAATATCAATACTTGGCCATTGAGTTAAAAGACCTCTATAAATTAGATTCCGCTAGAGTTACTGCAGTTATTATTTCGACCAATGGTTTGATACCGAATACTACAGTAAGTGCCACCAAATATCTGAAATTGACAGAGGAACACTTAATACTATCCCAGCAAGCAGTTCTACTCGACACAGCTAGAATCGTCAGAAAATTTCTTAATGCCCATAATTAGTGCCTAAATAAAAAAAATAAAAATAATTCTTTTTACTGGTTGGATCTATCCCCGAGTAAAAATATTCTCCAGCAATCTGAGAGACCCCCCCCGTAATAATAATAATTGAAAATGAGAATAATAATTGAAAAGGTTTGATGCGAAGATCCTTTAAAGTAAGAATGTGTTAAATAAATCGAACTTAAAATTTTTACTTGGGTAAAAAGTCCTTAACAAAACAAATAATTTATTTAATACAATGGATTCGTTAATAATAAATGGACGTTAAAATTTAAATAAATAATACAATGGAGCCCAATAATTAAAGGCAATCAGCTTTTCTGTTTTCAATAACCACTCACATGTTTGGTCATTAGTAGTAAAATGTAGAATATACAAAAAAAAAAAAAAAAAAAAAAGGTAGTAAAATAAATGTGAAAATCATATAGAGTAGTACCTAAAACCATTAAAAAACTATACATATTTAAAAAAGGATAAGTTAAATTGAAATTAAGTGTTTCTAGGATAAATTTGAGGGCTATAAAATAAACAACTAAAATAAAATCTGAATATATTAATTTACAGTAGTATTACAATTACTAGAATTCTGTATAATTTTTTTCATTTTTAATAATTAAGTTCCGTGATACGATTTGCTGCGTTTAAAATGGAGAGTATATGCGGGGTACCTTCTTTAACTAGTTATTCTAGTTATTGTAGACATGAAGAATTGTCAAGTCTTCCATCTTCAAATCTTCACCGACCCCATCTACTTCATATCATTTCCATAGGAAACGATTAAACGAATGAGTTCGTTGACCAGCAAAATTGGACCATCTGGAAAGGGAAGGGAGTTCCTCCGGGCAAATTAACTCCCTAGAAAATAAACTCGGTACACAAGAGGTAATACCAATGAGGAAGATGGGTTTTAAATAAAAAAAAAACAAAACAAAAAAAAAAACATATAAGCAGTGTATGTAAAAACATAAGGATTTACTTTGTATTATGATAAAATTGAATTCATCCGCCAAATATACCCCAAGGTTCTTATGGACACCACCAGAGGCGCTGCTGCGTGCTTCTGATCAGCTGTAACCTATATTATGTGTTATTATATATATATATATATATATATATATATATATATATATATATATATATATATATAAACAGCCCCGAAAAAGGCCACGAGGGCCCAGAGGGGTAGATACTCTAGTCGTATCTGATTCATGACCTTACACACATTATGGAGATAGCTGCTTCGACTGCTAGGGTCGTTAGCACCAAGGCACCCAATAATAAATTATTTAAAGGCTGGGTTGGCCAAGGGACGGTCAGGGAGCTTGAATTCAACCTATGAACGAAGACACTAGAAGATAAAAATTTTTAGTGCTTGCTCGGGATTTGAACTCAGGTCCTCCAGCATATCAGGACCTTGGAAGAGTAAGGACGAATGAGAAAAATCAAATTTTTTTAAATTTTAATTTCTGATTCAGAAAGATGTAGGTAACACGACGCTTTGCCTTGTTTCTCTGGTACGCCTTTAGTTCTCTCACAGTTTCAAGTTAAAGTGAATAGCACTATCATCATGAAAAATTCAATGTCCTATTTCAAGTGCGAATCCCGTGTCTGAAACGTGCCTACTTGCGTTTCGTTAAACGCATAAATCAGTCGTAAAAATTATAATTACGACTCCAGAGCTAACCACACATGGGGATTTAAAGGCCCCTGAGGAGGTGGCATAAAGGCCACGAAACATGTAGGGCATGCCAACAATAAAGTAGTACATATGAAAAAGGAGTAATATTCTTTTGACCTGCGCCATATATATACAAAAATATAAATATACGTAATTAATGGTCAAAAATACGTGGAATAGAACATTGAATTTCAATTGCATACTTTTTCAATCAATTGATTATGTAAATACCCTTAAGGTTAGTAGCTGTAATTAATGAAAAAAAAGTTAAGATCAAAATCCTGTTAAAAAAAGGGTGTATAAAATAGACTGCTTACTGTTAGGTAAAATTAGCTTTAAATTATATTTTTTACAAATTTAATAAAGGGAATATTTAAAAAAAAAAATAGAATATACATATAAAAAAAAAGGCCTGTTACGGGACTGATTTTTTTTTTTTTTTTTTTTTTTTTTTTTAATGGTCAAAAATACGTGGAATAGAACATTGAATTTCAATTGCATACTTTTTCAATCATATTTATGAATTAGCATTCCATAGAGTAAACATTCGCCTTTGCTGTCCTGAAGCACTTCTAGAACTTTGACTTGGATTTCCCAACATCCGGAATTCGTGATTCGCCCTTACTCTTCCAAGGTCGTGATATTGATCCAGTGCACTACCGCTGAGCAAACCTCGCCCCCCCCTGCGTTATTATGGTTATTCCAAGAAATGTGAAATTTTTGTGTGTTTATTAAGTAGCGTAATACTTCCTATAAACAACACAAATATTAAATATTTTATTTATATGTGTAGAACCTAAGTTGAAAACTAAGATGTTCTAAGTAGTTGGTAACAGCTTATTCAGTCTTGAATAGTTTTGTATTTTATATTACATTTTTGTTGTTGAAACGATTCGGCTATAAGCCATTTTCAATCCAATTGTCTGTATGATTTTGTATTATTTTTTTATAACTTATAATCTTCAGATTATATTATATTACATTTTATATTACATTTTTGTTGTTGAAACGATTCGGCTATAAGCCATTTTCAATCCAATTGTCTGTATGATTTTGTATTATTTTTTTATAACTTATAATCTTCAGATTATATTATATTACATTTTTGTTGTTGAAACGATTCGGCTATAAGCCATTTTCACTCCAATTATCTGTATGATTTTGTATTATTTTTTTATAACTTATAATCTTCAGATTATGTCCTTGTAAATTTGATATTATTTAGTTTGAGGAGGAAATTTCACTTTTTTAAATTGTATGGTTCGTGTCTCTATTATTACATGGATGATATTATTATTATTACTTCAATTATTACATTTTATTTTATATATTTGAGTCTGCTTCTATGAAGGAGGACTAGATACGAAGTCTTGCACATCTAGTCCTCCTTTACAGAAACAGACTCAAATATATAAAATAATATGTAATAATTGAGGTAATAATAATATCCATGTAATAATAGAGACACGAACCATACAATTTAAAAAAATGAAATTTCCTCCTCAAACTAAGTAATATCAAATTTACAAGCACATAATCTGAAGATTATCTATATATATAAAAATCACGTGTCTGTCTGTTTTTCTGATTGTTTGTTCCTTATACAAATCCACACCGTTTGACCGTTTTTGACCAAACTTGGAATAATGGTAGGTCTTGATACGAGAAATCTTCTAGGCTAGGTCGAAAAAATCTACCAGCTGTCCGTCTGTATGTTTGTCCCTTATACAAATCCATACCGTTCATCTGATTTTGACCAAACTCGGTACACATGTAGATCTTAATCTGGGGAGAGTCGTAGGCTAAGTCAAAAACGTCTACCAGCTGTCTGTCTGTATGTTAGTCCCTTATACAAATCCACACCGTTCGTCCGATTTTGACTAAACTCGGTACACATGTAGATCTTAATCTGGGGAGAGTCGTAGGCTAAGTCAAAAACGTCTACCAGCTGTCTGTCTGTATGTTTGTTCTTTATACAAACCCACACCGTTTGACGGATTTTGATCAAACTGGGCACACAGGTTGGTCTTGATCAGGGGATTGTCATAGGCCAGGTCAAAAACGTCTACCAGCTGCTGCCTGTATGTTGTTGTTTCTTTTTATAAAAATCCACACCGTTAGACCGAGTTTTACCAAACTTGGCATATATGTATGTCTTGATACGGGGGGTGTTATAGGTTATGTCAAAGCCGTCCAGGACTTACAGTTGGGAGGTCACGGGTTCGAAACAGTTACAGATTCGTGTTATTAGATTTTAATAATACTTATTTGGTTTCTAATTTATTTAGGCTTTTCTATATGTAGAAAGTAGGTGTAGCATGGCACGCCGGGTAAGAGCTAGTAATTTATAAAAAAATAACACAAAATCATACAGTTGATTGGATTGAAAATGGCTTATAGCCAAAACGTTTCCACAACAAAAATGTAATATAAAATACAAAACAATTGAAGACTGAATAAGCTGTTACCAACTACATATTTTATTTATTATTTCTTTATAATTAATTGTGAATGTTTAATATGTATTTAAACAAATTCCAGAGAACCTTTTTGTCCAAAGGTTCTTGTATTTTCTTACCAAGTTGTTTACTTTTTTTCAGTGGTTTCCCTGATAGTCAAAAAGTAATAATTTCTATTCTAAGCTTTCGAAATCACACCATTTATCGTCATCCTTTTATGCCTTCTATGGAAATGTTTTGAGATGTCAGAAGTTCTTTTGTTGGACTTTTTTGAATGGAAGGAAATCGTTTAGGACACTCCCACAGGAAGAATATATTCTATGTATTTGGTCCTATGTATGTGTAATGCGATACTATCTATATATGGATATGGTACAATGTCTGCTTTATCAGATCCTCTTGGTACAATGGAAGGCGTGTACCTCAACTACCCTTCGCTTCCCCTTGACTCTTTACCGAAGTCCGTCCTCGACTCTGATCCACTTCCCCGCAGACCTTGAGGGTTTGGTTTGGCAAGCAGATCGGTGTAAGCCCGTTACCCAAGCAGATCGGAGATCCATCGTTCGACATTGATCCGAAACTCTTGCTTCAGTGACCCCCTCGCAGTGACCCAGCTCACTGACCCGGCTGGCTAAGCACGTGCTAGCCTCGAGGTCTACCTGGATCTCCAGCCCGCGGCACTTGGTAACACTGTCGTCTCATTCACAGCTGTGATTTGCAATAGTTGAAAAGGTCAGACGGGAGTCGGATACTCCCATTGGTTGCTTCATACTGGCCTCGTTGCTTCTTATTGGCGGCCATTTAACCAATTAACTTTGTCATCCTACTTTGGATTTTGAGCATAACCAACTCAGAAAGTTCAATACAGGGTGTGTGTAGTCCCTCCCTATACAACTTTGTAGACCATGTAGGCTTAAGTCCCCCAATTGTAAATACATCCCCCTTATAGTAAGTAAGCGTAGGATAATGTATAGTGTTAAGTCCAGCTCCAGGTTCTAATCCGTTGAGCCTGGAGCTCTCTATGTACAAAATAAATTGTTTCGGAGGGAGGGGAAAAAACTAAAAGGTTTCGTGTTCAATTTCGTGGTTATTACGTTAAAAGAAGTCTTAAATCAAAATAAGGAGACCCGATGGCCGAGAGGGTTAAGACATGAGCACTTAACAGTCCGTGCCAAAGATTGTGGGTTCGATTCCCACCAGGGGCGGTGGATTTTCTTTCGAAAAAAGAAAGAGCATCACCCATATCCTGGCTTGAAAAGCGTGGTAACCCCGTCCTGAAATTAGTAGTTAATATTAAATGGACGTTAAAATTAAAAAAAAAATTATATTAAAAGAAATTCTAATATAATTTGTTGTCCATAATTAGCCATAATATTGCGTTCCAATAATCATTAAAAGAATTGAAGGGGTCGGGGGAAAAAATGCCAAAAAATCGTTTCTGAATACCCAAACTAAAAATAGTTACGAAACGTATGTGTTTCAATTTTTATAGAAAACGGTTACAGATATCGCTTTGAAAATGGTTTCATACGTATTTCTACGTCAAGAATTTTTTTTTTCTTTACGGCGTTTTGACAACTAGGCCATTTTCCCAATGAGCCGAGGGATAAGAAAATTCCTGCCGCCGGTGGGGGTCGAACCCACCATCTCCCGCTTACGAATCTAAGACGCTAGCCACTAGATGGGAGGTTACCACTCTTTTCTAGCCAGGATAGGGCTGAAGCCTTTTCTTTTTTCTAAAGAAAAGCCATTACCCCACAGTGGGAATCGAACCCACGACCTTTGGCACAAAGGGTTAAGTACTCACGCCTTAACGCTCACGGCCACCGGGCCTCCAAAAGTTAAAAAAAAAAAAGTTCCAGGTATTTAGCGATTTACGCATATGTCAATTATTGTTTTTTTTTTTCAGATCTTTTGAAGATATTCCCGCGAAATTAGCAAGCCTCCTCTAAACATACATCTAGGTATAGGTTCGTTTTTACAGATGAAGAGGCGTTCGTTCCATTTTTCGAAAAATTAAGACAGCATTAGATCCTAAAATATATTTCAATGCTATTTCAACATATGTTGAATTATAACATAAATCTTTAAACATAAGGATGTACCCTTCGAAGGCAAAAAAAAAAAAAATAATCTGACCACTCTATAAGACCTGTTTAGTGTTTTTTGAGCTTCCTGAAAAATATCTTCCTGTGGAACGAACGAGTTTTGCATCTCACCTACTCAGATGCTCCCTGTGTTAGAACACATATTCTATTCAATTAGAGTTTGCTAATAACCATCCTTCAGGTTCATCGACTAGTGTTTACCTTCATATACCACAGACCTCCATATCCTCTCATCCGATTATTCTGCGGCGAATCATCCTGTCGAAAGAGTATCTCTTGCATAAATATTAAGAAGATTCCTGCATTCCAAGTGTTGAATAACATTAATTATGTCGTTATGTAATAATAATTGGAGCAACACAACAACATGTTTGGCACTAACAGCCTACATTGCACTAAAAAAAAAGACTTACATTGATTAATGATCTATCAATAAATTAGACTCTTTGGCCTGGTGCTCACTGAAGAAACTGGTTTCATGAAACCTATTTATGTAAAGTGTGTACAGAGAATAAACTGTTTTCCATAAGTTTCGTGATTGATTCAGACGACGATGCACATGTGTTGTGGTTGTGGCTAAAAGATAAAAATAAAATACCGCAAGTTCTGGGGTCACCCGATGATTAGGGATCGGCAACACAGCTGTTTTGTTGAAGCTCGCGACCTAAAACAGAGATCCTGATAAATTAATTGAGGTTTTTTTAAGGTGTCAAAGCCATTTTTTGACCGCTTATTAGAACTAGTAGATATACTGATAAAATGTGAACCTGAAGCAATAGGAAACCGATTTAACGAATTTCATGAATTCAGGTTTCATGAAACTCTGTGTGCACCAACCTAGGGTTTTCTATCTATCAGTTTCATAAATTAAAGTTTCATGAAACTAGTTTCTTCAGTGTGCACCGGACCTAAGCCTTTTCCTAAAGGTAATTTGAAGGTAAAATAAAGAAAAAAACCGTAGAAAATATCTGAAAAAATTCATTCACTAATTCATTTTGGGGGGAGCAGTGCGATTCAAACAAACTACTCAGGGACCTCCAAAACATAAGCATGAATTTTTACAAATTTTGCCTCTATTCGACCTTCAAATGACCTTAAATCTGATGTGATTACGATTAACCAACCGCAAACAGTGACCCTAAAAACCCTATCCGGACCACACCGGATTTTTTTTTTAGATAAAATCTTGACCTATGTAATCATTGCATGGAAATACGTAACGATGGCGATGTTAATGCAAGTCGAAAATTCATAATCCCAAATTTATAACATTTTACAATTATATTTTATGAGTTAACCAATGTAGATAAAATATCGAAACGTAACACTGTAGTGAATGATACTATAAGCCTGGATCTTAGATACGATAAGTTGTCAACCTTCATGAAGGAATCTCATTATCCCGAAACGATGGATAATATTTTATTAAGACTTCGTTTTTACAGCTAAAGTGATATCGTAAAACTAAAGTTATTTCTATACTATAGACATTTTAGGAACAAAGAATGTCTGTTGAATACTTTTCGAGCCTGCTACGTAAGAACGAAGGAATGCAGTTTCCAATCAACAGAATAGGGTATATTAGATCTGAAATGCAATTATTACGTGCATATTTGCATACGATTTCAATTCTTTATGCCTCCTTACTCGACATTTGCTATTAATAAATACTACTCTGTGGCCTTCGTTTTGCGAATAAATTATAAAATATTAAAACTTATATATGAGGGACTAGCTGACACATTCTTCGTGGACGCCTACAAGAAGAAAATTTGGGAAGCGTTTAATGCTTTGTATTTGTTTTATGGCTGGGGACATGCTGAAAATTTATTATAAGTTATACTTTAAAACTAAGTCCCAGGAGGACTTAAAGTTAAAGTTGACCTGAAGACCACTCCCAAGTTTTTATTTAATTCATTTATCTCTCTATGAAATTTGTAAAAATTAGGGAAACCTTTTTCTTTTTTTTTTAATTTAGGCCCCTCCCTTCCTTGGAAAGGTATGAACCATTACAGCTTAAGTGATATCGTAAAACTAAAGTTATTTCTATACTATAGACATTTTAGGAACAAAGAATGTCTCTCGCATACTTTTCGAGCCTGCTACGTAAGAACGAAAGAATGCAGTTTCCAATCATCAGAATAGCGTATATTAGATCTGAAATGCAATTATTACGTGCATATTTGCATATGATTGCAATTCTTTATCCCTTCCTTGGAAATGTATGAAGCCCTCCAAGAAAAGCAACCGAAGGGGTATCCTCGAGCCCCTATAATAATAAACTTAATCAACAAATAATTAATTAATAATTATTAAAACGTTTTTACCGTTTATTGTTGCCATAATTATTGTCATTATTGGTGATCTTCCCTCATAGTTATAAATTTCGGTTGATATTCTAGATATCATAAAAATCTTTGTAATAAATGTATTTTTTTATTACAAAATGTTTCACTTCAGGCAATCTTCTTACAAAAACATTTATAAATGTTTTGTTTATTGCCGCAGCACGTTTTCAGTATTAGTCCATTCTGTCATTTAATTTCGGCTAATTTGCATATATCAGTTTCAAACTGTAATTTTATTCAGGTGATGTGAAGTATTTCAACTGCAGTTTTTGCTTGCACATAAGATTATTTGTATTGTGTGATAAGTTATAGCTTAGTTTCTGTAAAATACTTATAATAGTCAAATAATTATATTTTAAACTATTTTTTGTAACCCCCTACTTACTATAGATATAAATGCTATGGTGTGAGATACCTTTTTTTTTTTTTTTTTAATTTGGATGCAACGGCGGCAGTGGCCATTCAGGTGCTAATGGCCACTGCCACTGATGCACCCAAATTAAAAAAAAAAAAAAAAAAAAAAAAAAGATGTGACCATTCGGTGTAATTCTATTTTATGTGTCGTATATATTTGGTTCAAGCTCATGAATTTTTCCGAACAAATTAAATAAATAAATTCGAAATGTCATGGCGTATTTCCATAAGATCTTGTAATATCTCTGGCATATTAGAGCTAATGTCACGAGATAAAGGGTAACCACAGGTGGCTATCTGTAGGTACTATCAACCCTCACATTCCTGAGTAGCTCGTTTGAGGACCTTTGAACCAGGGATACGTGTGCCCAAATGCGTGGTTTTTATAATGGCACCTACAATGCGCACATTAAGGCCGTTTTGTTGTTCCGTTGAGCAACGAAACATTCTTGGGAAATATTGACCTTCCTCGTGTCTCAAGTTCAGTACTAAATGTCAAAATAGATTATCAAAAAGTCCAACCAGCAGGAGTTGTGCCATCTTAGCGCGTTTCCTTTCTTATCATTATTTATTTATTTAAGAGCTCCGTAACTAAGATGATAAGCACTTATTTTATTTATTTATTTAATGACTGCTCCACAACTTATCATTAGTGGTATTTAAAAGCTTAGAATATAAACATTTCGCGTTTTGTCCTTAATATTTACATATTAAACATGTAAAACGTGTAAAAATGTAAAATGACATCTCTATGTGAAGCAAGATATTACGCACCACTGCAGGAAACCCACAGCATCCTACGCGGTAATTACGCACCACTGCAGGAAACCCACAGCATCCTACGCGGTAATTACGCACCACTGCAGGAAACCCACAGCATCCTACGCGGTAATTACGCACCACTGCAGGAAACCCACAGCATCCTACGCGGTAATTACGCACCACTGCAGGAAACCCACAGCATCCTACGCGGTAATTACGCACCACTGCAGGAAACCCACAGCATCCTACGCGGTAATTACGCACCACTGCAGGAAACCCACAGCATCCTACGCGGTAATTACGCACCACTGCAGGAAACCCACAGCATCCTACGCGGTAATTACGCACCACTGCAGGAAACCCACAGCATCCTACGCGGTAATTACGCACCACTGCAGGAAACCCACAGCATCCTACGCGGTAATTACGCACCACTGCAGGAAACCCACAGCATCCTACGCGGTAATTACGCACCACTGCAGGAAACCCACAGCATCCTACGCGGTAATTACGCACCACTGCAGGAAACCCACAGCATCCTACGCGGTAATTACGCCATCTAAGCATTAATTATTCGGAATCAGATAGCTCTATCAAAATAGCCTTATTTGTAGAAAATTTAATAAACATTCGAACAGATATACAGATACTACGATTTTCCAACTGGTATAGAGATATCTTCGATACAAATGCAAAGTATCGAACGTGAAAAAATGCATTTTTCATCTTCAATTTTTTTTATTGCTGTTGGACTGATGTGACATTGTGGGAAACTCTCGAAAATATAAGAAAAATAATTATCAATTACAGAAAATCAAACTAACGAATGCGCATTAATCCGTCCAGTAGTGGCGCCCCTTTTTGGGACATCCATAGTGGCGCTACACCTCACACAGGTGCAAACCCTATTTCGCGCGGAAAAATGTGCTTCAGCAACGTGATTACATTTCTATTTGAGAGAAATAGTAGACTTGATAATAAAGCACAACTTTTGTTGTTGCTATAAGAAACCAGCGATTTCGATGGAATAAAATCATAATATGTTCGATGTGAAATAAAATACTTTTTTTTTCTTTTTTTTTTTTTTTTTTTTTTTCTTTTTTTTATTTTTTTTTTTATTGATTATTACAACAATATGAGTTAACATATTTCTAGTAATATTGCTGGTTCAGTTATAATGACATTGTGAGGCTTGATGTGGGAATATGAACAATTACAAAACCCACAATAGTAATGCATTAAAGAAAAAATAAATAAAAAGATAATATAAAGTAATAATGAAACAACTGTAAAGAATTTTAAATGAAAATATAACACACTTTGTGCACTGCAGATGTTAAAGCAAATTGTCTCTAGGCCACCTCCGCTTCAGCCTTCTATGGGGATTTTGTGGATTTTGGAACGAGGATAGAGAATTTATCAAAGGATTTGGATGGCCTGGGAGATTGGAATGGAACTTCTGATAGACTGATTTGGCCAGGGATTGGATAAAGGGGATATTGAAGTCATTATGGAGGGTTAGGTTCGAGACATAGTAAGGAGCATTGGATATTTTTCGAAGGATTTTGGATTACTATTATTATATTTTTCGAAGGATTTTGGATTCGAAGGATTTGGAAATAAAATATGAATGTAAAATATGAAATTGAATAATCAATCTATGCATAGGAGTTGTAACGTCTAAGCCCGGCCGTACTTAAAAACACTCTGCTGTTATTGGTATAAGTGCCAAATTTCTGATTTTTTTTAAAAATAAAGTGGAGACCCGGCTGCCGTGGGGGTTAAGGCGTGAGCACTTAACACTCCTATGTAATGTACTGTATAACATACAGTCTTCTTTTTCGTACGTGGCCACCACACATTTTTGTAACGCTTTTTTTCAGTTTAGTCATGGCTAAAGCATATTTATGCTGATAAGAACGTCCTTTGATCCTGTGTTGCTAAAATGTGTATACGAGGCAACCTTAAATCTTATCCTACATGATATTCATGTAAAAAAGGATAGGGAATCACAGGAATAGTGGCGCTGTACCTAGCAGTTGAAGACCAATTTTTACTCCTCTCATTTATTCTACTATCGAATAAACTCACCCAAATACTCATAGATGATAGCATAGTAAGATAGAGAACGAAAAGTGTAAATATATCATATCTGTAAAACTAACGTGAGTTGTGGCGCGGCACCTGAGAGGTGACGAGGGCAGCCACCGACAATGGCGATGTCACAAAAAAGCGTCAATGCGACTGGCCCGTGGAAAAACGGAAATCCGGAAGATACTAAAGCGGAGAGCCCGCCAAAACACGGCTGCCAACCGTGATCCAAAAAATAAAAAAAAGTATGCACCTCTCAGGTGCGCGCCACTAACGGAGGGTTAAGTCTAATTAAAATATATATAAAGTCATCTATAAGGTACCAACAACTTTTCACATTCGATACTTTGCATTTGTACCGACGATATACACACAAACTTCCCAAGAAAACACTGGTATCTTCCATTTTTCTCAATAACGGTTATATTTATGGCATTGGAGATGGTTCCATTCGATTCTTCAAGTCCAATTACTTACAGAACGCATACCCGGAATCCTTATTCCGCAGAAAGTAAGCGTTACGAGTTTTTTTTTGTGCGAGTTACAAAAAAAAAAAAAAAAAAAAAAAAAAAAGAAAAAGAAAAACATTTAGAATTAGCGAATAAGGCGGAAGGTCAATAAAACTACGCCACACACTTTCACACTTTTTATTTCTCTTCCCTACATGTTTCGCACCATTTTTGCGCCTCTTCAGGGGAATGTACTTAAAACATAAATTCAGCCTCAACTCGAGGAGGAGAACCTTCCACTAGGGCCACGTCTAGACTGTAGTGTGATAGTGTGTAAGTGTGTGGCGTAGTTTTATTGACCTTCCGTCTTTTTCGCTAATTCTATATATTTGGGTCATTTTATGATTAATTATAGAAAAAAAACATGTTCTGTTAGTATTCATACGAAAAACACAAACACATATATTTGTCTGTTAATTTGAAGTATGTAACAATATTTGTGCTCATATCATTACTAAAATTTATATACCGCACGCACATATATAGATAACATACACGAAGCATACCTCAGACTAAAAATACTGTCCATAAAATTGACATTTTCAGTTACAGAAATCATTCTTTTCAAAATAATAATAAAAACTCATCTGTTACTGGAATGAAGAAATGGAACGGGGAAAGATATCTGTAATAAATGTTGAAGATGGATGCGTGTAGTAACACCTTCAGCTTGTAGCATTCCTAGGAGAGCATTTAGAAAATATTTCTTGGTCGTTCTAATTATCTAGAAGGCCTAGGAAATGTCAGGGAAGATAGCTGAGGAGATCTTGGCTGGATACCTCATGTCGGGTTGTGTGTGTGAGCTATCTAGTCTCTTGGAGTATGTGTCGTGTTTTGATGTGGTTTGCTTCAGAATAATGCTGTATACCCTTGGTTTATCGTCTACGAAAATTATTGATATAATTATTTTAGCCTTTTTTCCGTCCCTTCTTAGTTAGGAAATCCAGTTTTGACGTGGACCTTGTGACGAAATCAGGAGTTTCGGATAAGAATCGTGCACTTTTCATACCAAATAAAACATTCGGGGTTACACAGAATTAATACTGTACAATTCAAGACCGTTAACCAGCAATACATTGATTTTAGGGCGAAATTAAAGCAAACAAAAATCGTAGCACTAACCTTTTTACGTTAATTTGCTTCCAGGTACGTTTTCTAACGGTATATAAACGCATGGAAGCATTTTTAAAACGATTTTTTTTTTAACCCTAACCAATTATAACCAATCATATATGCATTTCTCGTCGTCTATAGAAATGCTAAGTATCGAATGTTAAAAAAATGCTCTTTTCATTTTTAATTTTTCTGATTGCTGGTGGACTGATCTACGTTGTGGCAAACTCAAAAAAAAAAGGAAAAATTAAAGTAAAATAATTATCAATTACAGAAAATCAAACTAACGATTGTGAATTAAGTCTAATTAATATACGAATATATATTATTTACCCCAATACATGAGATAAGAAATTGGATGGTTGAGCAAGAGTATGAAGGTCTACAGAAGACTATTTTGCCAGGTAGATGGATGATAACAAGATGGCGAATTGCGAAAAGATTTTTAATTCCAGGACGTTAGGGATCAGAGATCCTGAACTCTAGACCCTTGCTTCATCCAAATCGGGAGCAGCGTGTCTATTGTCATCTGGAAGATCTAAGTGGAAGCTTCATTTCACGTCTTAGCAAATTTTGGAGGTATTTCTAGCGATGAATATACAGACTTGAATATTAATCTCATTTCGGACTTGTGCTACATCCAAATTGGAAGCAGCGTGTCTATTGTCATCTGGAAGATCTAATTGGAAGCTTCATTTCACGTCTTAGCAAATTTTGGAGGTATTTCTAGCGATGAATATACAGACTTGAATATTAATCTCATTTCAGACTTGTGCTACATCCAAATTGGAATCAGCGTGTCTATTGTCATCTGGAAGATCTAAGTGGAAGCTTCATTTCACGTCTTAGCAAATTTTGGAGGTATTTCTAGCGATGAATATACAGACTTGAATATTAATCTCATTTCAGACTTGTGCTACATCCAAATTGGAATCAGCGTGTCTATTGTCATCTGGAAGATCTAAGTGGAAGCTTCATTTCACGTCTTAGCAAATTTTGGAGGTATTTCTAGCGATGAATATACAGACTTGAATATTAATCTCATTTCGGACTTGTGTTACATCCAAATTGGAAGCAGCGTGTCTATTGTCATCTGGAAGATCTAAGGGGAAGCTTCATTTCGCGTCTTAGCAAATTTTGGAGGTATTTCGAGCGATGAATATACAGATTTGAATATTAATCTCATTTCGGACTTGTGCTACATCCAAATTGGAAGCAGCGTGTCTATTGTCATCTGGAAGATCTGAGTGGAAGCTTCATTTCGTCGCTCAGCTGATTTTGGAGGTATTTCTAGCGATGTAGCAAACATACCTAAATCATATCATCTTTTTCGACCCTTGCTTCGTCCAAATCGGCAGCGTGTCTATTGTCATCTGGAAGATCTGAGTGGAAGCTTCATTTCGTCGCTCAGCTGATTTTGGAGGTATTTCTAGCGATGTAGCAAACATACCTAAATCATATCATCTTTTTCGACCCTTCCTTCGTCCAAATCGGCAGCGTGTCTATTGTCATCTGGAAGATCTGAGTGGAAGCTTCATTTCGTCGCTCAGCTGATTTTGGAGGTATTTCTAGCGATGTAGCAAACATACCTAAATCATATCATCTTTTTGGACCCTTGCTTCGTCCAAATCGGCAGCGTGTCTATTGTCATCTGGAAGATCTGAGTGGAAGCTTCATTTCGTCGCTCAGCTGATTTTGGAGGTATTTCTAGCGATGTAGCAAACATACCTAAATCATATCTTCTTTTTGGACCCTTGCTTCGTCCAAATCGGCAGCGTGCCTATTGTCATCTGGAAGGTCTGTGTGGATGCTTCATTTTGTTTTTCAGCTCATTTTGAAGGTATTTCTAGCCATTTAGCCAACATATATAAATCATAGCGTTTTTTTGTACCCTTGCTTCGTCCAGATCGGGAATAGCGAATCAAATGTCAAATTTAAGATCTGAGACAAGCTTAGTTTTGTATCATAACATATTTTGCAGGGATTTCAGGCGACGTAGCATAGAGACCTATATTCTTATTTCTTGTAGCACTTTCCTCCGAAGGAAAGTAGCTGTTGAGGTTGGACTCATGACGGAATTTTTGAAACATTTTTTCAAATCGATCCTACCTAGTAGACACCGAAAATGACCCCCGTTAAGATTTATATATATATATATATATATATATATATATATATATATATATATGTCTGTTAACACGCGGCGGCCAGAGTTTTTGTTTTTTCGTCACGAAACTTGGTATATACCATAAGATTAGCAAACGATTGACCAAGTTCCTTAACCACCAAAGTCGGTCCACCGGAAGGGGGGGTTTACCCCGAACCCAAAACACAAATTTGCACATTTAAGCCGTAATATTTGTTATATTTCAACGAAACGTGGTATTCGTAGTGGTAATATAAAGAGAAAAGTGAGATATAAAAATGAACTAAATCGGTTCATTAGGTGGGGGGTTTACTCCTGACCCACAATACCAATTCGCCACTACCAGCCGTGATTTTTGGTATATTTCGACGAAACTCGGTATTCGTATTGGTAATCTACAGGTAAATATGTGTTGTAAAAATAAACTAAATCGGTTCATTAGAAGGGGGGGGGGGTTTACTCCGGACCCAAATTCCTAATATACTCATACCGGTCGTAATTTCTGCTGTATTGTAACGAAACGCGGTATATGTCGTGGGTAACTCATGAGAAAGAAGTGTGAAAATGAGCTGAATCGGTCAATCGGAAAGCGGGGGTATACTTTGTAATATATTTCAATAGAAAAGCCCGCCAGACATAGGTCCGCAAAGCCGCCGCAAAGAGCGCTTTCTAGTCACAAGAGGGACTATATCCTGTTCCTGCGTTAGATCAAAATACGATAATATGAGGTTTTTTGTATTTATTACGTAGTGTAATAGGTACCATGTGTAAACATAACTCTGGAAGCAAATTAATAATTGATCAGTTACTCATTACAAATTTGAAAGAGAACTATTCATGTTTTTATTTTATTTATGTAGGATATTTTAAGCAAATTGTTCTGGAAAGCAGTCTACACTACCTAAATTCTGAGGAAAGTGCTTAGTTATGCAGCTCCTGCGTGACGGACTTTTAGATCATTGATTCTCATAGAACAAAATGAAGAATTATGATGTAAAATTATGTATAATATAATTTCAGTGGTTATGTTCCAAAAGTTAATTTGTTTAGAGTTGTATTTTTCAATGCCAATTGAATTGATATTTCTAAAGAATATTTTAGCAGGAAAAAAATGAACTGCCAAACGTCATATAATAAAAATTTTCGCAGCTCTCAAGAAATATTGTGATCGGTAAAGAAGAAACTTGTGAAATTTAACATAAAAACGTTTTGCAAATAACTACTGATTTAATTTCTGCCTCATAAGTAGTTTTTTCTACTAAATTTACCTTATTATTTTATTGTTATTTAAAAGTACTGCGAGCCCCAAAATGTTTAAAATACGCTTGCTGGGTCACAGTGACTCATTACAAATAACTGTTTGAGTATATTGAGCCTTTGAGGCACTGACAGTGATTGTATAACATCTGTAATTATCTTTGAAAATAAGATTTACTCCTGTATTTTATTATATATTTGACTAATGCGCAAGCCCTTTAAAGAATAACACAAAAAATGATCATTGATAATATTTCTCTAGACAATTTTCTCTTTTAGTATTTCCTTTAATTTTAATTTTTTTTAATTTAAAAACATTTTTCTACATATTTATGGGAATAAAGCTGCAATGATTGAATAAATAATATATATTCTAATATGTACGTATATTAAATATTTGCATTAGTATTACTTTTGATTAAATGATCAATATTAGCTACTAAAAAAACACTTATAGTATCCATAAAAATGCATATATAAACGAAATTTCATATCATAGAATGAAAATCCTTTACAATATTTATTCTATAAGATGTTCTTCAACCATAAAATTAGTTTTTATAAAAATTATGGATTATTACTGAGGTTGGTTATTAATGCAAGTTCATTAAGTAACCAACCTCAGTAAAAATATTTTAATTTTAGGAATTTACAATTATAATATTGTGAAAGTACACTTTATGAGATTTTGTAGAAGGAATACATTACAAAATGGGATTGTATGCTTTTAATACAACTTTGTGGTATATTTGTTTTAATATATCGTAAATAAATATGTTTCTTTGTCACTAAAATGTTCTGAGCCCGCAGATATTATTCAGAAAATTTTTCCAAAAATAATTTTGTAAATTTTGTTCTCTGCGTAAGTACTTCATTTATCGAACATGATACATTTGATAGGAAATTTCAATTATTATTATGATTATTATTTTTTTTTTATTTAGAATTTTAAAAGATCTGAAATGAATACAGGGAATGGTGGATTGAAGAAAATAATAATTGTTATAGTGAAGATGGAGATAGTTAGCCGTTGCAGAGATACGTAGACAAGGTATAGTTGGGATTCGGCTAGGAGAAAAACGTCAGACTTTCAGGAAGAGATATGTATTTGGACGTTTCGGCTGCACATTGGCAGCCTTCTTCAGCACTAGTGAATGCCTAGGGGGGGGGAGGGAGGAAGACCTCGAGGACAACTTAGGTAAAGCATGGTTGAATGTATGACATACATTCACTAGTGCTGAAGAAGGCTGCCAATGTGCAGCCGAAACGTCCAAATACAGATCTCTTCCTGAAAGTCTGACGTTTTTCTCCTATCCGAATCCCAACTATACCTTGTCTTCGTAATAATTGTTAGTTTGGACCCCATTTGGAATGAGATTGAAGAAATCGATCTAGTACATATTGATCACAAGATTTATCATAATTACGCACGTTTATGCTAATGCGTCTGTGCTAATTTGAATATTCATGATATTGCATATCAATTATGCACATATATTGGCGTGATTGCATTTCTTATAATGGATACATAAGTCAATACGGGGGGAGGAGTGCAATTTTCATCATATACACTAAGTACCTATTTTCCTTGACATTAACAATTCCTTGGCTAATAGCTTCTAATTAGTCAGTTTCTATGAGTTGTAAACAATGTAAGAAAAAGGGAGATGGTGTGGTCAGTAGTAAACTCTGTCCATCAGAGTATCTCCTTTGCAGGTATCTATTAAGAGATAATAATAGCTTGCAACTTTTTTTTTTTTTTTTTGTACCACTTTCTTTCTTACCGGCTTCAATGCTTCCTTAAATAATAAATGATGTCCAACAGTGCTTATGTACCGGAACATTTTTTAAATGTGCCTCAAATTTTTCACGTAAAATCCCAATTAATTTGAAAATTAAACCTCATTTTTTTATGTCTATTACAAGAAATTATGAAAAAAAAGGAACTTTTCAGTACATTGAACTACTGAAAAACTATGTTTTTCAAATCGGGTGACACGCTAGCGCATTTAATTTTTAACCGATCAACTTCAAATTTTTACTGCAGATTGCTAATGACATTCCCTCATAAGGCTTAGCCATGCTCTGGAACCCCTCATCCAACCTTTGTTTATTATTTTATTTTTTAATACATTTCAATCCTTAGTTTATACATTTTTTTAGTAGGTTTTATTAAATTTTGGTATAAGGATGAATTAAATGTTGTCAATAGTAACCGCGGCCTTTAACAAGTCAAAATGCCGCTCCATTTGGTTAATATGATCGCCCAGAATTTGATATAAGGAATCCGACAGTTGGTGTGCTCATAAGCCGACAATTAGTCAAAACAGTGAGCAACACATTGCATGAGCTGCAAATTGGCGGAGGGTCCTTTCACTGGAGGAAGGAATGGATGAATTGTGTATGGCCGATTCTCATACGAGTCAACATCACTTACTTTCTTCAAGGGTCATTTGTTGATGTTTACCTCCTAACCTCTCCGGTAGACCATCAGAGTATCGGGAGAATTTAAAAAAAAAATTACTTCTCAGTGAAATACTTCTCAGTTTCCACGGCAGTCCTAAACTCCCAAGGACCAAGGACGAGACTAGGTCCTTCATGATAAAAGGTTCGTCCCAAGCTCCTTAAGGACTCGTTAAGAAAACAGATTCTCCTAACATCTCTGTTAGACCATCAGAGTATCAGAAGAATGCAAAACAATTAATTCTCTGTAATATACTTGTCAGTTCCGGCGAGTGTCTTGGAACTACCAGGGACGAGACTAGGTTCATGATATAAGGTTCGTCCTTAGCTCCTTAAGGACTAGCCAAGAATCCTGATACTCCTAACCTCGCCGGTAGACCATCAGAGTATCAGAAGAATGCAAAACAATTAATTCTGTGCAAAATACTTGTCAGTTCCGAAAAGTGTCTTGGTTAATGCTATAAGATTCGTCCTTAGCTACTTAAGGGCTCGCCAAATCGGTAGAATTTAGAACAATTACTTCTCAGTGAAATACTTTTCAGTTCCCATGACAAACGACGAGACTAGGTCCTTCATAATACAGTAGACTTCCTCAAATCCGGCATTCAATGGTCCGGCACGCTTGATAATCCGGCACGGAAGGGGTGTCAAGGCCAAACATGAAAAAAATGCGCCTCTTCAGTTCTTATGCATCAATTCCGTGAAATCCCCACCCCAACAACTCCATGGTGCCCCACGGAATCGTATATAAATTCCAGGAAACCCTCGCTGTGGTCCAATATGTACTCATTCCCAGTTCAGTTTATAGTTTTCGACTGAGGCAGTATAATTCTAACAGTCTGAAGTTTTATTTTAGTCATTTTACCTTAAATCTGTACTAGTCTTATAGTCTACATTTCATTTAATTTAAGACGGTAGGTGAATGGCCTTCAAGCAAAAGGGATAATAGAAGAGACGAAGTGATATTATGCCGCTTAAGAATTGGCCATTCCCGACTGACACACTCTTATCTCATGACAAGACAGGACAGACCGACATGTACACAGTGTAACGCACCGCTGACTATAAAGCACATACTTACTGAATGTTTACAGCGACAAAACTATGACTTACCTTACAATATGACTGAATTACTCGGCGATGGAAGCAAATATATAGATAACATACTGAACTACCTCAACAAGACCAACCTCCTAAACAAATTATAATTATAATTAAACATGAACAAATTATAACAGGACATACACACATATATGTGTATGTATTTTATTTGTCTTAAAATGTTAAAACTATACAGCCGTACTATACTAAAATCTTACATTTGACAATATAAAACTAAAAGGAGTGTGAAACCTCCTTTAACCAACTTAATTGATTATTTGTATAAACTTTATGCATTATTATAATATTGATTTTTCATATATTCAAGTATATTGTAATATTGTATTCTCTTATAAATAGATGTGTATATAAATTTCAATTTGTATATTTGGGCAAAAATGTGTAAAATAAGATTGTATTTAATTAGATGTAATTTTCGTATGTATATTATATATGTAATTTTTGTTCTGAGCGAGTCGCCTTAGTTACGGTCGCTCATAAATAAATAAATAAAAATAAATCATTTAATTTTCACCTCTATTCATTTTTTTCCTGTATGCATCCGATAATTTCGGTATGCTTCAAGTCCCCAACATGCCGGATTAAAGGAAGTTTACTGTACTCACCAAGAGCCCTGATCCTCCTAACCTCTCCGGTAGACCATCAGAGTATCGGAAAAATGCAAAACAATTACTTCTCAGGTCCAAAGCCAGTCCTAAACACCCAAGGACCAAGGACGTGATTAGATCCTTCATAATGAAAGGCTCGTCCTTAGCTCCTTTAGGACTCACCATGAATCCTGATCCTCTTATCCCCTCCGGTAGACCATCAGAGTGTCGGAAAAATGTACAACAATTACTTCTCATGTCCAACGACAGTCCTTAACTCCCAAGGTCCAAGGACGAGACTGGGCCCTTCATAATATAAGGTTCGTCCTGAGGTCCTTAAGGACTCACCATGAATCCTGATGCTCCTTACCTCTCCGGGAGACCATCAGAAACCTACTCCTGAAGCAGTGGCCTATCAGCAATCTTCAAGATTGATGATACTCCACTGGTCACGGCGTCCTACAGCCATTGTCTCTTGCCAAATCTAATCGTTTTCGCCCTCCCATTTATAATCCTTTGTTTACTCCTAAAGCAATAATTGGTTTCGGCCAGTTTCGATATTTAATATAAATTGAATCAATATTTTACTCTTTAGTGATTCTAAAAAATCTTTATTGAATGGCATTTCATTAAAATTTAATTTTGGCTGAAAAATGATTTATTTATTTAAATTTTAACGTCCATTATAATTAACTCAGAATCTTAGGACTTTTCTTTTTTTCAAAGAAAATCCACCACCCCCTTGTGGATATCGTGCCCACGACCCTCGGTATGGAGTGTTAAGTGCTCACGCCTTAACACTTACGGCCACCGTGTCTCCGGCTGAAAAAGAAACTAGAAGAGAAGTAGATTCTTCGTCGAATGACCGATTCCTGTGAATCGGTGAATTCAAATTTGGGCGAAGTCAGTGCTGATATTGTGTTGGACGAAGGATGAAGTGTCGTTTTATGCTCAACTGTGGGGGTTCGTGATTTGTTTACGCATAATTTGATAAATAGGGGAAGCAAAAAGCGGAGGTCTGGCCGGACAGGGTTGTTCTAGGTTTTATTAGCTATCATTTTGAGGGGGTGCATTGAAATCGGTTGGGGTTTGGAGGATGTACCCTTTTTTGGAGCACGAAGTGTCGTTTGGCATCACTGAGCGGCTCCAAGATAGTAACTTTACTGACGACAGAGGACTGGTACAAGGTGGCGGCTAAAATACAGAAAAACACTTACCGACGAATTTAAATGCAGACTCAACAAGAGGAAAGGAAACCTTATAGACGGAACACAGATGCACGGAGAGACGCAAGCAATTCTCATGAACACCTATTACAACTTTTTTGCATTAAATATCTAAATTGCCTTTGCCTAATGATGTTTTCTTATTCTCTTAAAGATGATACTTTTTAATTATTTTTTGTTGGTACTTTTATTTTGATATTTTTTTAATAATAGGATTTTTCATGTTTATAAATAGTTTATATTCATGTTTAAAATTATTGGAATACGTACATATTCTGTTTGTAAATGATTTAATAGTTGATTTTCTTTAAATACTTATATTTCAAATTATTGGAACCATAGTCATATATTATGTTTTTTTTTGTTTCTTGTTTTAAGGCAAGTCAGCCACACGGGCGATTTATGCCTTGATTGGGGTGACAGATAGCGCCACCACCTCCAACAGGACCCGACCAGGCGAGGGCACGCCCACCGATATCGCAGGCCCCCCACTAGATGAGGGTTTAGAGTATACTGCAGATATTACATGACATGAGCTTGTACATTTTTCCGGTTCGGTGGGACCAGGCCGACCAGACCCTCCAAGCTCATGGACCCTTTGGTCCTGAGGGCCCACGACACCAGAAGACCCACCCCCACCCGATCGCCACCATGCCGGAGCAGGGACACACCCACCACCCCAATCAATAATAGTTAATGTTTAAATGAGGCTGATTCTATGGATTAATATGTTTTAGAATTAATTATAATGAAATTGTTGCTATTTAATTCACACGTTACAGCAAATATATTTCTAAAATTACATCATAAAATTTACTTTTAGATTTTTCTTTTAGTAGTATTTTAACTAGTTAATTTTTTTAAATTAATTGGGTATTTTTTAGAAAAAGTAATAATTTATTGACTTGAATGGGACTGTTACCTAAGATTTCCTCGAAATCTGATGAGAGCCGAAGTTCATCTCTTTGTTCTTTATAAATTCGACACTCAATAAAAATATGCTTGACAGTTATAAATACTCCGCATGTTGGGCAAATGGGCTGTGCCTCTCTGGTCATCAGATATCCATGAGTCAATCGGGTATGACCAATGCGCAGTCGTGCCATAGCAACCTCATCCTTCCTCTGGCCTGTAAAAGAAGTCTTCCAAGCCCTGACACCTGCTTTAATTTCCCTTAGCTTTTTATTGTTCTGCTCGTACCACTTAGCTTGCCAGGAAATCCACATCTTGGACTTTATGTGTGCGTGAATATCTGAAAAGGGGACTTTTTTGTATGGTATTCCATTAGAAACGGCTGCCTTTGCTGCCCGGTCTACTTCCTCATTTTCGGTTATGCCACAGTGACCAGGAATCCGAGAAAAAACAACTGAAACATTGCTTGCTCTGAGTGTTTCTAGGCATTCCAAAATGTTGACAACTAGTGGATGGTCAGAAAGAGGGTTATTTATTGCTAGGAGTGCTGAGAGTGAATCGGTGAAGATTGATACGTGTCTTTCCTGAGGGGTTATTGTAGATAATGCTTTGTAAATAGCTAGAAGTTCAGCGGTAAATATGCTACTAATTGAATCTAATTGGAATTTATCTGATCTGATTTCAGAATTGAATGCCGCTCCGACCCCGAAGTCATCTTTGGATCCGTCTGTGAATATAAGAGTTGATGGGGGAAGTGATTTTTTTAGTTTAATATACTCTTTCTGAAATATAATAGGAACAGTGTTTTTCTTAAGGAATTTTGTGAGAGACAAATTAACTTTGGGTTGTGGTAATTTCCATGGCTCCTTTGCTGGGGTACAATTAAACACTATTTCTGTAGGGGTTAAATCAAGTTCTGGTAAAAGAGCTTTAATTCTTCTTGGAAATGATCTTTTGATGTTATTACTCTGCCTGTGAGGGTGAATAAGTTGAAAGTTAGGAGAAAAATAATAATTTAAAGGGTGATTAGGGGACGCAAGAATATTATAATAAAAGGAAACTGCCAGGAACATTCGTCGATATTGCAGCGGAGGTTCTCCTGCCTCCGCACACGCTGATGACAGGACTAGACCGGAATGCACCGGTCACCAATCTCAGGCCTGAGTTATGGATACTCTCTATCATGTTTAATACTCTCGGGGAAGCGGAATCATATGCTATACACCCGTAGTCGATTTTTGATCTTATATAGCTCCGGTATAATGTCATCATACTTTTCCTATCAGCACCCCAAGATGTGTTAGTAAGGCATTTCAGCAGATTTAAAGATCTATTGCAATTATTTCTCAAGGATTTAATATGGGCAACCCAATTTAAAGATCTATCAAATAATACACCCAAATAACGAACGATATCATTATTTTGGATTATTTGATCGTTAATTCGCAGACTGAGTTGTTCACTAACTTTCCTTCTTGTAAACAATATACTTTCAGTTTTTGAGGGAGAGATGCGAAAGCCACGATTTAGAAACCAATTACTGATTTTGTCCAAATTCTGTTGCATTGTTTCATATAAGTAAACAACCGATTTGTCCGCAAGATATATAACTAAGTCGTCGGCGTATAACATGGATTTAACTGGTAAATTACTGTGACGGAGAAAGGGACTGATAGCAATTGAGACAAGAAGTGCAGACAGTACCCCGCCTTGAGGAACACCGTTCTCTTGCTTGAATTCTTCAGATAGAACAGAATATATTATGCTTGTAATTAATTTGTAAAATGAACATTCATATTCATTCATTCATTTCACCGATTCCCGTTCGAATATGGTAGTTAAGGAACGTCGGTGTACACGAGCATAGTACTCGTCCTCTTACCAAGATGGCATAGTGGCACTTGATAAGTAGAGTTCATTACGGTCCGTCCAATAATATAAACAGTCAGTAGTTGTCGCTTTACAGTTGTTTCTCTGCTTACACGAGGTGACAAGGGACAACTACGTAATAGAATGGAACTTACTTGTCGCTTTGTAAATACAAGCCATTCCTATTCCATTGAATTTTACAGGATTCCTAGTAAACACTTGTCACTTGTCACTAAAGAAGAACGTAGGCCCAAATACTTAGCTGACAAGCAGGAATGACAAGTACTGTATGCCAAGTTTACTTTGCTTGAGTAAAATAGGAATAAGTCATTTGTACCGAGGTCGTCATATTTTCCGCCAGGCTAGTTCGAGAAATATTCATACAACTGAAATGACTATTGGAATATGACTAATGCTAAAGGTCAGCTGCTACGGTTAGTTAGGACCCCCGCCGATAGGCGGCGTGAGGTAGGAAATAACCTCAGCATGCCTCCGCCATCATGGAATTAGTAAGCCGAGAACCTAACCTCTATGCCCTTTTCCAAAACTACACTAAATCGCCGCTAGAGCGTGCGCGAGCTCATCAACAGACTAGGATTTATGCTGGAAGACCGCGGCACGTTTGCATAAAAATCAGCTGTCTTCTAGCACCGGAGCAATGTATTCTCTGGAAATATATTCATTGCGCAGTAAAGATAATTCTTCATGTCTGCGCAAATAGTTTCGCATAATATTAAAACGAAGATGATTACAGTTGGAATTCGGTCATAGAAGTTGAATAAGACTGGCTGTTTTAACCCTTTTGGTACTGGTCTAGGTAGGGTTAGGTCTTACTGTAGTAGTTTGTTAGCAAATCTGATTACTACTAAAGCATATGCAGGCTCGACTCCGAAAAAAGGAATTCTCTCCGGCGCTAATTCTAATCTTGCGGAACATGGGCGTATTTAGGAAAAAACTATAAGTCTGTATTTCAAACGTTTCGGCACGCTCTTTAGCAGGCCTTTTCAGCCTTAAAAATAAATATATACATTTACAAACAAGAATAATTACAAAAGATAGCAAAATTTTTAAATTCATGTTTGGTAAACAAAATAATCAGGAGTTTACTACAGAACTTGCGAGTAGGCAGGTAAGTAAAAAACAAAACAAACTCCCCAAGTGAAAAACTAATGGCAAAGATACCCACAGGTACAAAAATAACAGTTCTTTTAACTAATTTTTACTGTATCCATTATTAAAAAGTGATTATCAAATATTGCTATTCTTGAGTTCATGTGTATTTTTTTTTCTTTTATTGTGTATATTTAGCAAGAAGGCTGCCAAAGAACATGCAGAAACCTTCAAAATATATATTTTCTGAAAATTTGACATTTTCTCTTAGCCGAAACCTGACTTCTTATCACCTCAATGGCAACAGAGTAACTAACGTATGCTACAAAAACTTGAAAAGTGCAACTTACTATAGAATTCAGAATATGATAAACCCTTAGAGTTTTGATGCTTTAAGGTTTTCAAATGTGTTGACTTGAAGCCTACAAATATCTGTGTGTCCCTTGCAAAGCGCGTCGCACTTAAAGAAAGTCGCAAATTTAAACGAACTTGAGAAAGACTTGTTCGGAGAAGAGTGACGGAGCTACCGAAAGCCCGGAGTCTTGAGTGGCATCCGGAGAATTTCTCCCGACAAAGAGACAGGTAATGGCCGAGGCTCACAGCTCAAATAACGCTTCCATTTGGGCGGTAGGACCCTCTCGGAGGGCGGGAATGTCTGGCGGTTTGCGCAGGAAACGGGATGCGCCTTTTTACTGAAGGCCTTATAGTATACGCGACGGGGGGGGGGCAACTTACTTGCTAGCAGGAGATATTAATTACTCACATACGTTATGGGGGACGCCGTCGCAACTGGCGAATATGGTTAGTACATTTGCACAAAGTATTCCGGCCTTTGCCGGTGACGACAGTCTCCTTAACAAGGCGAGACGACATTTTATTTACTGGCTGAAGTATTCTTCGTGGTTATTTGCTCATATCAAATTGAAGACAAGATTTGCAACTTAATAATGACTACGGACGGCACAAGAAGTCATTTTCCTCCAATCTTACTAATAATAACGATAGTACCCTCGTGGGGATCTCCCGTAGTCTAGTGGCTAGCGCCTTAGATGAATTGTATACGCAATCCAAGACAATCGTTTTAGAGAACTCAATTTTCAGTCATAACCAATGCCACGGCGCGCCTTGAGCGCCGCGGCGCTCATGGACTAGATGTCGATGCGACTCAGAAAAAAAAACAAATAAATAAAAATAACTAATGCCATATAACAGCCATTTCCCCAACTTAAGCTACAAAAGACGGATGATCCTCGATATTGGTGTCATTAAAATAAGGACGGTCTTATGCAAAATCTCTAGGAAGATGGAGTCGACCGAACGTATACCGATTTAAGGAGATTGGCTTCGACCCGATTAATCTATTAAGCTGCTAATACTTCACCACTATCACAACGAGGTGACGTCCATTATCAATGTCTTCCTGTAGTATCTTCACCGTTATTCCCACTCCATAGGAATCAATGAACTTCATTAACATTTTCACTAGCTTTAATGTTAAAATATGCATATTTAGAGATTAACATAAAACGTTACCCTGCTATTAAATTATTGTCCTCGTTGAATAAATTATTGATCAACTTTACTGACCAAGATATACCAATCCTTTATACACCGCTAAGAGAATCGTTACCAGTTAATCGTTAACTGATTCTGAAATATTATTATAGTGTCCATGATGTCTAATATATATCAGTAAGGCATAAGGTCAATTCAATCATTGAAATTAGCTTTGCATGGTTCACAAGCTCTTCTACAGGAGGAAAAAACTCAGCTCACTACTAGAGCAGCCAAAATTCAATCATTGAAATTAGCTTTGCATGGATCACAAGCTCTTCTACAGGAGGAAAAATCTCAGCTCACTACTAGAGCAGCCAAAATTCAATCATTGAAATTAGCTTTGCATGGTTCACAAGCTCTTCTACAGGAGGAAAAACTCAGCTCACTACTAGAGCAGCCAAAATTCAATCATTGAAATTAGCTTTGCATGGTTCAGAAGCTCTTCTACAGGAGGAAAAAACTCAGCTCACTACTAGAGCAGCCAAAATTCAATCATTGAAATTAGCTTTGCATGGTTCACAAGCTCTTCTACAGGAGGAAAAACTCAGCTCACTACTAGAGCAGCCAAAATTCAATCATTGAAATTAGCTTTGCATGGTTCACAAGCTCTTCAACAGGAGGAAAAAACTCAGCTCACTACTAGAGCAGCCAAAATTCAATCATTGAAATTAGCTTTGCATGGATCACAAGCTCTTCAACAGGAGGAAAAAACTCAGCTCACTACTAGAGCAGCCAAAATTCAATCATTGAAATTAGCTTTGCATGGTTCACAAGCTCTTCAACAGGAGGAAAAAACTCAGCTCACTACTAGAGCAGCCAAAATTCAATCATTGAAATTAGCTTTGCATGGTTCACAAGCTCTTCTACAGGAGGAAAAACTCAGCTCACTACTAGAGCAGCCAAAATTCAATCATTGAAATTAGCTTTGCATGGTTCAGAAGCTCTTCTACAGGAGGAAAAAACTCAGCTCACTACTAGAGCAGCCAAAATTCAATCATTGAAATTAGCTTTGCATGGTTCACAAGCTCTTCTACAGGAGGAAAAACTCAGCTCACTACTAGAGCAGCCAAAATTCAATCATTGAAATTAGCTTTGCATGGTTCAGAAGCTCTTCTACAGGAGGAAAAAACTCAGCTCACTACTAGAGCAGCCAAAATTCAATCATTGAAATTAGCTTTGCATGGTTCACAAGCTCTTCTACAGGAGGAAAAAACTCAGCTCACTACTAGAGCAGCCAAAATTCAATCATTGAAATTAGCTTTGCATGGTTCAGAAGCTCTTCTACAGGAGGAAAAATCTCAGCTCACTACTAGAGCAGCCAAAATTCAATCATTGAAATTAGCTTTGCATGGCTCAGAAGCTCTTCTACTGGAGGAAAAAACTCAGCTCACTACTAGAGCAGCCAAAATTCACAGAGGTGATTTTTCCCTTACAATGGACACGTCAAGACTGAGATGATTTTGGGTAGTCGGCTGTAATGAAACTGATATTTCCAAGGGTTTTCTAGTCACACCCTTTCCCAAGGGAGGCTCTTGGAACCCACAAATTCTTCAATGATTTACTCCTAACTGCTTCATTTAAAATTATGTTATTTTGTCTTTTTGTGCTTATTTTATTAAATGAGACTGTTTAGGTAGAAAAAATACCCAATCATGTAATGTTTTCCGAAATACCTTATTAATTTTTTCAGATTTTTGACATTTTCAACTAAAAATTAAATTATATAATTTCTGCATTGCTTACACATTTATTTTACTTGTTTTGCAGGAAAAAAATAATTATAAAACATTTTCATCGCCATATTATTATTATCGAATGTAATCGTATATCAGAAAAACATATTTTTTCAAGATTTTATAGACAGAGATAAGTATAAGAAAAGTAAAAAGAGGCTCCAAACGCCCCCCCCTTCTTATTAGTCTGAATGACAAGAAATCCATTAAAATCAATAGTGTTCAATTTTGAACATTTAATTCAAATTTTAATTTGGTAAGTTCCTTATTCCGTAACTTTATTCTAAAGTTACGGAATAAATTATCGATGTCATTAATTGGCATCTTTTTTGTAATTGTCGAATATTTTACAAAGAAATAACATGTTGGTAAATGTTTAAACATTTATGGTTATTATCAGACTCATTTTTGAATGTTGCCTGTTCTGGTCATTTTTGTAAGGAATTTTGTGAGTTTTAATTTTGAGGATGTTGTGGGTGCTTGTAATTTGGGGGATGTATTAATGCAGGGTGTAGTATTAGCTGTAGACTTGTTAATTTTGGTAGTTGATAATCTCAGTTGTATCATTCTAAGTTTGAGCAGTTTATAGTGTGTGGCTAAAACGTTGCTTCTGGCTTAAAATTGTAGGAAATCTTGATTTTTTTTAAAGGCAGTTCAGCCACTTGGGTCATTGTTAACTGTTTACATCAGAGTTATTGAAGATCCATATCTGTTCTGCGAAGGTTAAGGACACCATGTCCATTTGTTTCATGGAATTGAGTTAACACCATGTTCATATTTTAGATTTTTCGATCCATATAATGGTACTAGCTGAATACCCGTGCTTCGTCACGGCAGATAAGTAGTTACTTTATTGCATTAAATAATGTTTCATTAAAATTACCTTACTATACAATTTTGTGCAGTTTATTATAGCACTGTTCCCGTCATACTATATGTTATTCAATGGGCGTTAAAATTTAAAAGTTTATGTTTCCAAAGAGTCGTATGGTAACACCCAATATATTTACGAGTATTACCAAGGTTATAGGCGAGGAGGCTGTGCAAGGCTTCCGGATATTATTACCTCGCCTGGAAAACCTAAGGATATGCCATACATCACGGTTTGACCGGGACTGTCCCTGTATTTTGCAATTGTTTCGGTGTCCCGCCCAGTTTTATCAATGTCCCGGAAAAGGCTGTAAGATGCAAAAAGTAACGAATTTATGTTTATAAGAATCTTTTTTAAATCGGTTACTTTTGTACAATTAACATTTTTACTGCTGCTCACAGTGTCAAAGAAATCAGAAGTAATCTAACTGTAAAACGCTGGAACTACCTGCACAGCGCTGCCAGCCGCCAGACACTACTATTTGGCTGAGAGATTTTTTTAAGAAAATCAAGTAGCAAAAAAAGTTTCGTTCTTATTTTTAAGGTTCGGGCAGACTAACAGTTTAGGATCCCCCCTTCCCGTTAGTTGCTAGGCTTAAAACTCACCAACCATTTTGCTTATAATTTGTACTCTTTTTATCCCCCCCCCTGGTATGCCCATCCCATATTAATGTGTCCCGGTTTAACTCTCCAAAAATATGGCAAGCCTATCTGACGGGGACAGGCAGAAAAGAAACGCAATTAAATCTCTATGAGGGACAGTTAATTTCTAGTAATTCAAGAACTGCCATCATAGTGGAAATTAACCTCAATTATAAATAAAACTATGAGATAGATAATGTAAGGTAACAGCTGTTCTTTATCGTCCTAGCAACGCAGGCTGCCTAGGCTTGCCTTCTCTAACCAACTCAATCTTTAAACCCCCCTAAAAATGCTTAAAAATACGAATATCAAAAAATCCTTTCTTAGCGAGCGCCTACGTTATACAGGGAGTGTCCATGCAAAATTTCAAAATCTTCTGTCGAGCGGTTTGGGCTGGGCGTTGATAGATGAGTGAGTGAGTGAGTGAGTGAGTGAGTGAGTGGTATTTGACAAATATATAGTAGATAGGGCACTAAGGCATGTTCCCATAAATAACGAAGATAAGGCAGTGAAGAATAAAATCATGTCCGTTTTCATTTGAGGTAAAACACGTCATGTGGACTTCAGATTTTGTTTGACTATAATCAATACTTCCAATTTCATACCAATGACAAACATTTTTTTAAAAACTTTTTCTATCAACAAATCTTAGCAGATCAAAGTTATAGAACATTTGCTCTCCTGAACAAATTCAAATATGTGACATGGTGTCCTTTACGTCCGGGGTACAGATATTTAGTACAAAGTAATACGTAATATTTGTATCGAAATATTTCGTGAGATCAAACAGTTTTTATTAAGTCATTTGAACGAAAATTATTATATTATTATGTATAAAGATTAAGAACTGATAAAATATTCTTTTTTATAAAATTAGTAGACCCTTATCTACCCCCCTTACCTTGAAAAATTCTCACTAAATTTATGTCTATTCTTAATCTCATAGAACTTCCTTCATCAAGTAGCTATTTAAGAGCAAGCTTGACCCTGTGATGACGCCTCGAGAGCAACAACATATTATGTAACCAATGTAAGGTTATTCTGCGTAATATGCGAATACCAGTCTGCTTTTTAAACTGTTATTTTATTGGTTATCATTCTTATATGACTATTATATTTTGTGTTTAAAATTTACTATTTTGAGTTCCGTTTTTTGTCAAACGAACTTTGTTATTAAGAAGAATAAATTAAAGACAAATGTTCAATTATCATTCGGCCTACCTCCTTGCCATGGAGATTCGTCATGCTCTGGTGAAAAATGGCCGTTATATGGTCTTCAAGTTAATGGACACCAGCTCCAAGCATTTCTCTCTGAAAGTTAACTACAGTAATATGGAGTAGAAAACCAAGCAACTCAAAGCAAGGAGTCGTGGAGTAACCAGCCAGCTTGCCAACGCATCAACCATCAAACAACCCATCAAATAGCAAACATCATCACCCATTCACAAGAAGCATCATATCATTATTATTCATAAAGTAAGAATTTATTGTTAATTATAGTTATATTATCTACTAGTCTTTACTTTATGACCCCTCACCTTCACACACACACATGTCCACTCACACACACACCCCTGAGCTACAACCAGGAAGATGTACCATATCCCATGGAAAGGGAGGTATACTATACTTTCATTTATACATGGTCCTCCGTGCCAGAATGTATAATACTGGGTGCATTTCTGTATTGGCTATAAGGATGGCCATATATAGAAAATTATTTTTTTGAGGGGGCTGGCAATTATTTTTTCTGAACGAAGTGATCTTAATTTATTTTTAAGGTTTTTATGACATATTTTTACGAAATTATTAAAATTTTCGGGGGGGGGGCTGAGGAGGTTCCAGCCCCTCCCCCCCCCCCCCCGAAAATATAGGTCTACCACACTATATACTACACATTATATCCACAGCCTACCTCACAGAAAGAGGATAAGCTTCTCATGTCTAGCTCAACGTGTTGAAATACAATGTCCTGGTTGTCTATGTTTTGTATATTTGTAGCAATCCTTGCAAGGATGTCAATGCCATTGTTCTTTTATGAGAAATTTTTCTGGAATAAATACACAATATGAAACAGAAATCGATACGCATAGTAAAAATGTATCGGATTGTTGTCTGTAAATGGAAGATAGACCAGGAAAAATATTATGGGGTCCTTTATCAACGCAATAGCACCCAATAAAACGGTTGTTAGAATTTTTTTCTGTTTTTCTGTGCCAATTTAGTTGCGTTATTATCATTATTATTTGTTATTATTATTATTATTATTATTATTATTTTTTCATCGTCTTTACGTATTTATTATTTAGTTATTTCCATTTATTTTATTATGATTACCATTTATTCGTTTATTTATACTTAAATTATTTTGATATTTCTTTTTATTTATTTATTTTTTATTTTATTTTATTTATTTATTTATTTAATTATTTATTTATTTATTTTTTTTTTACTTTTTTGTCAGTTGTATTAATCAATTTTTGTATATATCATTAATCATATTTGTGAGCAAACTTAACCAATGTACTTAAAAATGTACAGATGTTAAATAAACGTATTATAATAAAAAAAAAAAAAAAATTTAGTTGCAGTTTTCACTAATATATTGTGAAAAGCTTTACTTAACATTTAGTGTTTGTTTCATGTCAACTGCTTCATAAATAATAATGCTTTACAATGAAGATGGAGATAGTTAGCCGTTGCAGAGATATGAAGACAAGGTATAGTTGGGATTCGGCTAGGAGAAACACGTCAGACTTTCAGGAAAAAATCTGTTCCTGAATAAATTTTAACATATCTAAAATAAGATATGTTAAAATGTATTGTCTTGATGTATATATGACGCTCATTTCTGCCTGTTTTTTACTTACAAGTTGTATATTTATTTTTTTACTTATAAGTTGTATATATTTTTTAGCTGAAGAAGGCTGCCAATGTGCAGCCGAAACGCCCAAATACAGATTTTTTCCTGAAAGTCTGACGTTTTTCTCCTAGCCGAATCCCAACTACACCTTGTCTTCGAATAATGTTTTACGAATGTAAAGAATCACGTCAACGTTTGTAAGTTGTTGTCAAGAGCCGCGACTATAGCGTTCAATTAGATAGATAGTTAGATATATAGATAAAATTCTCTATTTTGTTTAAAAACAGTTACAGGGGTCTGTTTACAAAAAAATAATAATAAATAAATAATAATAATAATAAAACATTTCCCATTCGATCGTAATAAATATACATAATTTAAATCTAAATTATAATAATAACAGATAAATTTATGAAAGTATAAATTACTCACTACTTATGCAAAAAGCACAAATGATCTCGTCATTAGAGCTTCCATGGTGAAGCGGAAGAGCCTGAACATTGAGTCTTTATTCGAAGGTGAAAGAATCAATGTGAGATTTTCTTCATCAACTTCTGGGTGCATATCTTGAAAGTATGTAGTGCGGGCAGATCTGTAGATTGGGCATTCCAGGAGAAAATGGGCGAGTGTCTGGGGTTTCCGGAGGTTGCATATAGTGCAATCTAGTCCTTTGTCGATCCTGTAGGAGGTGCCTTTAAGATAAAGCCTCAACTCCGCGTCCCTTGATAGTCTGAGCTGCATGAGGGCTCTCTTCCATTCTATTGGTACCTCAGACTTGATGTACTCCTCACCATAACTAAGAGAGCTTAGCAGACTGTACAGAGGGTTGTACTTAGAGTTAAGTACGCGCTCAACATCAACAGATATGAGGTCGTTGTTCCATCTCTCTAGGATGTCATTCTTATTTTTCAGCAGGCAGTTGATGTTCGCGGTTCAATTATTAGTGAGCCTCTATTTCGCAATGACAATTAATAAAGCCCAAGGTCAGACGCTAAATGTTGTGGATGTGGATCTTAAGTATCAGCTGTTTTTCGCAGAGCTTTATGTGGCTCTGTCAAGTGTCAGCTTCTCTATAGGTCTAATATCGTGTATAGAGAAGCATTACTGTAAAGTGGACTGTTTTTAAATACCCAAACGACGGTGTTTATACATCAAAACATATGTCAAAAAAATGTTGCCCTAAGCCACTATTCCACGCGGTCGAAGTCGCCGGCACATCTAGTTCGTTATATAATGGCTCAAAGGATGTGTTATAAAAAATATTATTACAGCTCCTTATTTTATAGGGATACACCAAATGGTATCGAATTCTTAGGTATTACATTGGACCACTAAATTGATATTCCCGTAATTGATTTTGTGCAAAATAGTCTCTGTCACGCAATAAAATATTTGCATAATTAATGAAACACTTATTGAGATGAAATTTATTCATAAATTATTTCTCTAATAATGGCCATCTGTTTATTATAATTTCCAGCCTGATGAGTCATTTGTAAGTTGATATTCAATGTGCTGAGAAACTGTTACATCACAGGAATAACGGTGCGCTAGTTTTTCATTGGCGCAAAGTCTAGTTCCCTTTGTTTACACTTCACTCCTGGATTCCTGCCAATCCACAAATGGTATCAAGGAAATATCACTTTATAATCCGACCATAAAGGGAATTCTTATCACTGGATGGCTGGAGTTGGTATAACTTACTACAATTATAGTGAAATCGTATATTATCCCTCATTCTTTACATCTCGGACAATGATAACCTCGGGGATTTTTTGCCCCGAGCAAAGAGAGCAAAGAGCAAAGAAAAAAAAATGACAACCTCCTCTGTCCATAACCACCCCAGTACTTCCTCTTCTTCTGGAACTCTATTCTAGTGAGCGGCAATTTTCGAATATGAATCGAAATGAAAATATCGACCCACAAAAAAGATCGATGAGTTCAAATCGATTCAAAAGACCGATCTTTCAGACTCAGAAGATCGATCTAGGATATTGATCGATCTTCGCTATGGATCATTTCACGATTACTTACAATTACCTACGAAATTCGTATTTCATTTCGATTCGAATAAATTATCATTTAAGAATCGCCCATAGCTACTACGAATCGACCTAAATAAGTCGACTTGAATCCTTGATAATATGAAAAGTATATCCGTAACCTGAAAGTAGAAATACGTATTTAAGACCATTTTTCATAAAAAATAATATATCAGGCTGTACCGTATGAAATGTGAGTTTTGGACTTGCCGATTTCCTTCAAATGTCTTGAAACTGTCGTGGCTCCTACTCCGAGTTCTTTGGTATATTCCCTAGTGCTTTTTGAGGGACAAGCTTCAACCCTTTCTTTCAGGTGATCATTGTCAAGCTTGGTTTCTGGCGTTCCTCGCTCCTCGTTGTCAAGGCCAAAATTTCCACTTCGAAACCTGGAAAACCACCGGTAAACAGTTCGTTCATTCACCGTTCCCTCCCCGGACGCCGTGTTAACGTTCATACACGCCTCAGCAGCGATATGACCGAGCTTAAATTCATAACGAAAAATAATACGGATTTCCGGAAGTCATAATTTAAGTTTTATTTTTTTCTCAGAGACTCGTTCTCACAACACAGTACGCAAGTTACTGATTAAATAATAGGCATAAAAGAGCTTTAATTCTATATGAATAACAATGATGTTTGTGAATTCGACATCTTCCGTTTCAATTCTTTTACTGTGGTTATCTGGGGATAGGTTTAGGGTTGTAACCTTGAATTACCCTATCTATCAGTAGTCCTCTGGGGATAGGTTTAGGGTTGTAACCTTGAATTACCCTATCTATCAGTAGTCCTCTGGGCATAGGTTTAGGGTTGTAACCTTGAATTACCCTATCTATCAGTAGTCCTCTGGGGATAGGTTTAGGGTTGTAACCTTGAATTACCCTATCTATCAGTAGTCCTCTAGGCAACAAACAAGAAAGTTAAGTCATTCACCTTTATTCATTTTCGTACATCTGTCGAAAACTGAGTTTCAGTGTCGGATACGACACCGCCTTGTGGTATGCCTGACAATATTTTCAACGTTTATGTAGAGCTCAAGGAGATATTTCATGACTGTTTACCGTTGTTTTAGTCGGTAATATGGTATGTTATTGTCTGTCGGTTACCGATGAAGAAATTCTAATAGAACTGGCCCAGTAAAAGGATGAAGAAACTGATGAAGAATTTAAAAGTGACGAAACTTGTAGTGAAAGCGAAGGCTTTTTGAAGACGTGCTTTCTCTTTATTTACACCTTAAATGAATGAAAGGTTAAAAAATATCTTCGCTCCAAAAACACCAAGTTGTAATATGCAGCTTCCTGGGAACAGAAACATCCCAACACACACCTCCACCACCACTCCTTTTAGAAAGACCTAAAAAATGTTCCTTCTATGGACGGAAAAAGAACAGGAGGGTAATCAAACATGTCTGCAGTACAATAAAAGTATTTGAGGTGAACACCTCAATATATACATATATATATATATATATATATATATATATATATATATATATATATATATGTAGTATTTAAGTGCAAATTTAAACCAGAGGAATTTTCGATACCTCTGGGTGCTAAACCTTGTGAACATCTAGTCGGTACCTCCGGATTACCTTAATGGATCGGCATCCGATTTCTTCCCTATTGAGGGAGATAGGAAACGCACTTAAAATTGCATGAATGAAATTCCTAATAGGTATGGATAGTCATTTCATAAATTTATATACTACGTTTGATTTAATCCTCTGATCCTTCTCCCTCTTATTGAGAGCTCGCTATCTTGAGCTAATCCCTTGAATCTGACCAGAGAGAGATGAGAGCTAGGCCTAGGACAACACTAGGAGGTGTGGATATATGATACATCTCTAGCAGGTCATCCGATATTCAGGTGGAGCAACAGTCTCGAGGACGTCATGTGACAAGGTGACTGTTACTTTTATCTTACGTCTCTCATCTCCATTGTCATTCATTTTATATATATATATATATATATATATATATATATATATATATATATATATATATATATCTGTGTGTGTGTGATCCACTAATTGCGTATGAATTTCTTTGTGACGAGACTTACGCAATCTAGAAGTGCCGACTAGAAATTTTCACGTTTTAGAACTCATTCATTAAAGTTGACCTCCGAATTTTGTTTTTGCAGAAAAAAAGTATATAAAAAGTAATTAACGGTAGTTTACAAGTCATGTTTCACCCCAAAATATTTTAATTGTAACGACTATGAGATTCTTTTTATATGAGTATGTTTCTTTCAGAGCCTAATGTGATTCAGATTAGGCATCATACAATCCGGCATTACAAACGAAAGATGTTGCACAAACGAAAAGACGAGTCCGCTTTGAAGAGAATGGAATGATATCGGTAGCCTTGAAAGAGATAGCTCCATCGAGATAGGTCTCATCTGAAGCCCTTGAGTGGTCCCCTCTGACTACAACCCTCAAGTACCTCTAGCACGTGACAAGAGCTTCAAGAGTACTTCAACCGCGGCCAATAGACACCGAGTCATTCTTCTCTCTTCTCTCTGGAGTTGAAGGTGTCAGCTTCATCACTTAGGATATTGCCACCAGCTCTTAAAGAAGTTAATACCGATTGCATGTGAGTTACTAGTAACATATACCGAGTTTTCCGTTTCTCTACTCAGTGAGAGGAAAGATACTTGTGTAGTTCGCCAGATGGCGCTATCTGGTGTTGCCTAGGAGAAATATCAGAGTTTCGGGATCCAGTGGTTACAAAAAACATTTTAATTCATTATCTCTCTCTCTCTCTCTCTCTCTCTCTATATATATATATATATATATATATATATATATATATATATATATATATATATACACACACAGGGTGATTCAGGTCTAAGCAACCAAACTCTAGGAGTTGATTTTCGACATCATTTCCAACAAACAACTTCATTAGAAGTATGATCCGATTCCGCAGCATAAAGGAGCTATGTCCAATTTTCTGTTTTTTAACGTAGTCATGTTTTTTATTGAATAAGAAAGAATTGATCAAAAAAGGTTCAAGATATATAAATTCTAATTATGCTATCATAAAATAGATTAAATTTCCATTGAAAAAAACAGTGATTTATTTCACTTAATCTATTGACAGATGATACTTCTGACCGTCCAATAACATTTAGTAAGCATTGAATCTACGCAAATGAAGTAGAGGTTTATTAAGGCATAAATTGAACGATTGGCTCCCTTTAAAAAAAAAAAAAATAAAAAAAAAATAAAATAAAAAAAAAATAAAAAAAAATTGTTTAATATAGTTTTGTTACTTTCAATTACCTTCTGTGAAGAAATTATAGTTTATTCATTTTTTATCGGCCGAACTAAGGGAATCCGTTGTCCAGTCCGGAAGCAATAAAAAGTAACTGAAGGAAAAAGTTATTCATTTATGAGGTATGTCACATTTTTTGTTTTCCAAATATGCATTGATTTATATTTTACGTGACGTATTTGGCACTCAGTTGTGACTAGACATTTTGAGAGGAGAATTCAAAAACATTTCAGGGTAGTTGAATAATGGTGATCCAAACCCATGAGTTTGGATGGATAAATGTTAATCCTCAGTTCGACCGCAACATTTGGTGAACAGAGTAGGCCACATTCACGATGATGGAATATTTGAAAGTCCCAATTCGCACATGCACCAATTGGTCTCATGTGTCTTTCTCGCAAAAAATTAATTTTGACTGAAGATTCATTTTTGGCAAAATAGACATATTTGTCCTTGAAATGACCTCGATTTGCTCCGATGGGATGAAACAGAGCTCGGATTCAAATTTAGCGACCCTCAAAACCATGGAAGCACGAGTTATTTTATCTTTAACGACTTCATACGAAATTTGACCTTCAAATACTCTTAAACCTGACGTGATGGGGTGCAACGGACCACGGATTTGGATTCAGCGTGTCAAAATACATAAGGATATACGTAAGGTGTCTTTGGAAAGTACAATTTGTTTTGTGTACCTGTGTTATTTATTTTCTAATAAAAAATCCGTCAAAAATCGGCCATATAATCGTTATAATCCAATGAATCGAAAAAAAAATATTATTAGGAAGCTTCAGGATCAGCTTCAAATATTATTTGAAGTTGATCGGGTGAAAATTGAAGACGCCAGTGTATCCCCAATTTGAAAAACATAGTTTTGAGAAAACCACTTTTTAACCAAGTTTGATATTCTGAAATGATAACTTTTTTTCCTATTTATTTTTTTTTCATACTTTTTTTTAATACCTAATGATAAAAAAATGGGTTTTAATTTTTAAATATATTGAAGGAGGATCAAAAACAATTAAAAAGGGACCAATCGAAGCTCACTCAAAAAATATTTTCAAATGAGTATCGCGTTCATTCGGCATAGGGACTTCTCTCCGAAAATTATTATTTTTGCCAATTAAAAACATTTTATTCACATAAGCACGCTTGGATATCATTTTTGATTACTTAAGAAAAACATTTAGCCCATATAAACAAAATTAAAAAAAAAAGAAAGTTACAAGGTAGAATTAGGCATTAATTATTTTCAGCTACTTGCGATAAACCCTGTATACAAACAGTAATTAGTATACATAACATTTTACAGGAATAATATAAACACTCTGTAAGCTGCTTACAGCGGACGAAGCAATTGGAGCATCTGTTGCTTAGATCCTGTAGATATGGCAAGGGCGGTCGAAACAAACGATTCTCGAAGAGGATAGCGCACACGAACCCCGGGCTCGTGTAGGCATAAATCTGCTGGAGCAAAGAGGTACTTCGCTACAAGCTCAGGGTTCCTTGTGGATGGGGCGCCGTTTTAAATGCGCCCCACCCCTCTCGTTTTAATGAATTTCAATGCGTGTTCTGCCCTATAAGGCTTTTCCATTTAGGTATTTCACGAAATCACCCTTTTCGTTGTATTACTTCAGCCCAGTAGTGATCCAGTTTTAATGAGGCCGGCCTTGAATCTTGATAACAATAGTTCCTTTTTGCTGTCCGTTATTCATGATTTATACGGCGTATAAACAACACGGTTATTAACGCCGGGCTATCTACACGTTGCCACCCTTTTATTCACCTAATATTTGAAAATAAATGCGAAAATCCCAATAACTTATTGCATTTCAGGCCCAAAAATGGCTCTGGGTTGGATACGACCCAACGTTTATGTGCGAGTGTCAACCTTAAACGTTTATAGAGGAGGGTAAATTGGATTGTTCGTTCGGCATTCTGTATGTAAAATTTTTATATTAATGGCCGAATAAAAAGCATAGTTAACCCTGATAAATGTTGATAGATTGGCCTCCTCTGAAAAGACCAATAAAGAAAGGGAAGAAGCGCAAAGTGGATGATAATAGGGTTGGAACGGAGAGTGTTACCCTATAAATCCTAGCTTGTCAAGAGCACCTTGGAGATAGAGTCTTTATGCAGTCGGGATCACGGACTCCGGACAATAGCTAAACCAGGAGGCATTTGCACTCAATGGAAGTACAGAGGAAAATTCCAGAATATTTGGAGCAAAACAATGTCCAGCTTCAACTATAACATAATAAAAACGTATCGCTGTTTGTACATGGGAGATATATGGGAAAAAATACTATTGGGGTCCTTTGGCAACGCAATAGAACCCAAAACAATGATTTTTAGAATTTTTGTCTGTTTGTTTGTGCGCACTAATCTCAGAAACAGCTAATCCCATTTAGTTGCGGTTTTCACTAATATACTGTGGTAAGATTCACTTAACATTTAGTGTGTGTTTCATGACAATGGGTTCATAAATAAAGACTTTATGCCGATGTAAAGAATCACGTCGAACATTTCATCCTTAACACGATACACACCAGAGTTATTTTGTTTTTTCGATGCGAAACTTCGTATATAGTATTCCCCTAGCGAATGATCGATGAGTTCGCTATCCAGCAAAATTGGTTCATCTGGAGGGTCTTTATTCCAGACCCAAAGTAGTTATTCGCCCATACGGGCCGCAATTATTGTTGTATTGCAACTAAACTAGGTATTCGTTCTGGACATAATAATAGAAAAATATTTTGTGAAAATAAACTAAATCGGCTCATTAGGGCGGGGGGGGGGGGGTTCTCTGGTCCCAAATTACCATTTTTCCACTACTAGCCGTAATCTACCTACCTATATATATTTATATATATATATATATATATATATATATATATATATATATATATATATATATATATAATCAAATTTCAACAGATTGCTGCCTGTAGATGGAAGATATATGGGAAAAATACTATTCTGGGCTTTCATCAATAGTACCGAAAACAATGATTTTTAGAATTTTTGACTGTTTGTTTGTGCGCACTAATCTCAGAAACTGCTTATCCGATTTAGTTGCGGTTTTCACTAATATATTGTGGTAAGATTCACTTAACATTTAGTGTTTGTTTCATGTCAATCGGTTCATAAATAAAAACGTTATGCCAATGTAAAGAACCATGTCATGAACTATCGTTAACACAACAGTGTTTTTTTGTTTTTTCGTAACGAAACTTGGTATATAGTATTCCCCTAGGAAATGATTGAACGAGTTCTTTAACCAGAAAAATTGGTTCATCCGGAGAGGGGGGTTACTCCGGACCCAAAGTAGTTGTTCGTCCATACAGGCCGCAGTTATTGTTGTATTGCGACGTAACTCCGTATTCGTTCTGGACATATTAATAGTCTAAATCTTTAAAAAAAAAACTAATTCGGCTCATTAGGAGGGGGGGGGGGGTTACTCTGGACCCAAATTACCATTTTTCCACTACCAGCCGTAATCTATCTATACATATAATCGAATTTCAACAGATCGCTGTCTGTACATGGAAGATAAGGGGGAAAAATACTATTGGGGACCTTTATCAATGCAATAGTACCCAAAACAATGATTTTTAGAATTTTTGTCTGACTGACACTGTAAACACACTAGGGTTTATAAACCTCTTAGGGGTCTGTCACATTTTAGCAGTCCTAGCAGCCTGTATGCTTCATCTCCGATGGCTATACGTCTAATATCGTGTATAGAGAAGCATTACATAATGCAGACTTTTTTAGCACTTTCCTCCGAAGGAAAGTAGCTATTGAGGTTGCACTCGTGACGGAATTTTTGAAAAATGTCTTCAAATCTTTATCGATCCT